>PVJH01002340.1:0-83890 GCA_004026705.1 Nesogale talazaci | reverse complement strand
TCCAACTCCAAACCAAAGAAATGCATGGGTCACCCGGAAGCTGGGAGATACAAATTAAAGATCTTCCCCAGATTCTTCCTATACATGTGACCCGAATTCAGCCTTGAAGCCTCCAGTACAGCATTGTGAAGAAATGTATATCTGTTCCTTGATTGTGATAAGAGTTGTATGATGCCCCTCCCACCCAAAAAAGTCATTTTTTTAAAAGACACCCAGTGGTGCTCTGCTGTGAGGGGTCCAGCTGGTGCAGTGGTTTTGCGCTGGGCGGCTAACTGGAAGGGGAGCAATTCCAGACCACCTGCTGCTCCTCGGAAGGCAGAGGGTGCTTTCCACTCCCAGAAAGAGCTACCGGCCCAGAAAGTCACAAGGGCAGCCCTACCCTGACCTCTCGGGTGACTGTGAATGGGCAGGGAGTTTCGCTTTGGGGTTTGGGGAGTGCGCTCCTCAAACACTCAGCAGCTAACCAGATCAGGCGTCTAAGCCCACCAGTGGTTTCCTGAGAGAAAACACCTGGCAATTGATCCACTCCTCGTCCTCCTACTGGGAAAGCGTTGACCTGCTAACCACAGGTCAGCAGTTTCAACCCACCAGCTGCTGCTCACTCGAAAGATGGAGCCATTGCTCCCCCTAATCATTTACAGCCTCAGAAACCCTAAAGAGGACCACTATGATTTGGAGGAGACTTGCTGGCAGTGGGTTGGGTTGGGTTGGGTTTCAGGTGCCTGTGGGTCAGAATGGGCTGGACAACACAAAACAACATCAACAACCCTCTGCCATCAAGTTGATTCCAACTCACGGTGATTGCCTAAACTTGCTTGCCCTATAAAACTGGCTTACTTCTCACAAATCAAAAAAAAAGAACCCCACCCCATCCCAGAAAAGATGTAACTACTGACACAACGTATGTATGTATGTATGTATGTACGTATACATTATGATGAGTGCTGTATGAGTCCCCAATAAAATGAATTAAAAAAAAAAAGAGAGAAAGAAAGAAAGGGAGGCAGTGCCCCTGTCGGTGTCTGAGACTAACTCTTTATGGAAGTGGAAAGCCTCATCTTTGTGCTTTTAAACTGCCAACCTTGCAGCTGGCAGCCCAACACTCCTTCACAGCAACAGGGAAGTAATACGTTCGCTGCCACCCATTAGCCTCCTGCACGAAACGGCACGACATGGTTCCCATGTGCCCAGCAGCTCTCTGCCACACATGCTAAAAACCCACTGCCGTTAAGTCATTTCAGATTCATGACCCAAGAAAGTTGCCAAGACTAAACAACGGCATGGGAGCAGGCAGGCTCTCCCAGTTTCTTGCAGAGCAGTTGATGAGGTCGCACTTCCGACCTTGCATTTAGCAGCCCAAAGCCTATCACACAATTACCAACAGGGCGGCCGCAGACGCTGCTCCGCAAATGGAGAGTAGATCCAGCTCTTTCTTTCAATGCCCGTTGCTTGTGCACCTACTTGACCTAGACATTCACATAGGAGGGGAAGTGAAGGAGCAAAGATTCTACTGAAACACGGCAATATACTTACTAAAACACAGCAATATACTCCACTATAAACCTAGTCCTTACAGAGATCAGAAATCCTGGCGGTTTAGTGGTTACTAACTATAAGGTTGGCAGTTCAAAACCACCAACTTCTCCTCTGGAGGAAGATGGGGCTTTCCACTCAAGTAAAGAGTTCGTCTCAGGAAACTCACAGGGACGGTTCTGCCCTGTCCTTTTGAGTCACTATGAGGCAAAGTGATGCAATAGCCGTGAGTCTGTTTTGGGGGTTTTACAGAAATCATCTGATAGAGATCTGTGGAAAGGGCGACTTATCAGGACATCACGAGGCCAGTGCAAAAGGCATGCAGTGAAACGATATAAACAAGATTTTTTATAGAAGTACATGATATTTTTGAGTGACTGTGCCTCAGCAACTCACACTGAGGAGCAGTGCTTTCCTCCACAACTGAGGAAGAGGACTCAGGAGCAGACGGTAAAGTCAAGAGAACACAGTTTGCTTTAGAAGCAAATCCCTCAAATGAATGTAAGATACCCTGGGGTTCTTCGGTTTGGTTGTGGGGGCAGTTTTTAAAAATTATTATTTAATATTATTTTTATTGTTTTCCTTCAATCCCCTATGTCTTATAAGGCAATGTGCTTGTCAACAGTAAACACAAAGTAATGCTTCCAGAAATCCCATATAATAGGATTTAGAAAGAGCAGTGAGAGTTAAGGACATGTTCAAAATAATCTCCGCAGCAAGCACACAGCTTTTACTTAGATGGCAAATTTCTCTATGGAAGCTAAACTTACTTGGCTAACCAGGCACTTTTTAAAAAGGTAACTTTTTCATGCTCCATACACTTAAGTAAATAAAGTTAACTGATAGAATCGTTCAATCACTGAGAGTTTGCATCTTTTAAATTCTAGAGTTGAGGTAGTCTTTTGTCTTAGACGCACACCTAAATAACTGATTCACGAAAAGAAGAGGTGAGATAGTCCCGGGGTACCAAAAATGTGCTTACCAAGGAGAAAACCAAACCAAACTCACTGTCATCCAGTAGATGCCAATCTTAGTGATGCCATTGAACATGGTAATGCTACCCAGTGAGTTTCTGAGACTGGAACTCCTTACGGGTATAGTAAGTCCGGTCTTTCCCCCCAAAGACGTGCTGGTTGTTTGAACAGCCGACCTGTGGTTAGCAGTCCAAGAAGTAACCACTAACCACTATGTACTGAGGGAAAACTTGATTTTGACTTGGAGGCACATAAGGTCCCTTTACAGAGCTCCGGGGGTGCTGTGGGCTAAGTATTGGGCTACTAAGGAAAAGATCAGGGGTTCAAATTCACCAGAAGTTCCTCAGGAGAAATAGAAGGCTGTCTTTTCCCCCAAAGACTTACTGTCTCACCATAGAGGCTCACTATATGTCAGAGCTACTTGATGACAGAAGCTTAAGGCTTTTAAAAGACATGATTGACTCCGAAGCTAACAGACTTCCCAAGCTGGAAATACAAAGCAGAAATGGCTGGGGGGACGGCAGGTTGGAGATAGGGGTACAGCAATACAACCTTCAAGCCAATTTCAACTCATAAAAACCTATATACAGACTAGAACTGCTCCTGCGTGTTTCCCAGGCTGTAAATCTTTATGGACGCAGATCGCCTCACCTTCTCCTGCAGAGCAGCTTGTATAAAGCTTTGGTAAATATTGGCAGAGTTGAGAGTTAAAGCCAAGATATAAAAATTATATTAACTTCTCACAAAAAGTTAAGGACAATATCCTCCAAATCACATACACACAGACGGGGGAAAATCAGATCTTAAAATGGCTATAAAGCTCAAAGCAGAAATAAATGTTTTCATTGAGAATGTTTTTCTTTAAGCAAAATAAATAATCAGTGAATAGATAATGGGTTGGCATAATCAAAGGAAAAATGGAGTAAGAAGGGAGATTTTCGAGCGCATTGAAAGCCCATGCTTTTCAAAGGGGGGATGATTACAAATGTCAGCATTTCAAAGAAGCCCTGGTGGCATAGGGTGGTATACACTAGGCTCCTAGCTCCCAGGTCATCAGTTTGGATACACCAGCAGGAAAGAGGTACAGTTGGGGAAAACCCACAGGGACAGTTCTATGTGTCGGTATTCACCACATAGGCATAACCATTTCACAAAAACTACTTAAATAGCACAAAGTAAATTTCCCTTCTAAAGCTAATCGAAGATATTCATATTAATATACTTACATGTGTTAGTCCGGGTAGACTAGAGGAACAAATTTCAGAGACATGCATATAGGTATAAGGAAAGGGTCTATATACAAAAGAAATGTGGCCCTAAGAAGGCATCCCAATCCAGTCCAGTGCAAAGTCATAAGTCCAATAATAACCCATATGCCCGAAATCAGTCTATAAAGTCTGCTTCCAACTCAGGAAGTCACAGGTCAGTGGGTGCAGAATCCTAGCGCTGGCAGGGGTCTCCCCATGGCTCCTCGCTTCCAGGGCTCAGGTCCATCAACAGCATGCCACTCCAGCTTCAGAGGTCTGCCTTCATCAGGGCAAAGCCGTGCGGTCTCTCCGCTGGCTCCTCCAACTTCTCAGAGGCTGCATCTTGTCTTTTACGTGATTAAGCGTCTCTCAAACTAACTCCCAACAACTGGGGAAGATAGCGTCTCATCTTCACAAGGGAAATACCACGAGATTTCCCAGGAGTCTCAGGAGAAAGCCATGCCCACACAGAAGCCTCATCAGCTACTCAATGACTTTCTCCTGATTAACAGGCCAGACTCCACCCCTACATTTCAATTATAAAATTAACATAAGCACATGACTGCCACATTACATTTATAGTTTCTTTCTCAATGTTTTCATTAATGGAAAAGTTAGAGTTGTCTGTTTTGCTTTGTTTTGTTTAATATTTTAGAACTAATGTCATTCATTTTTAGGTGCAATTTCTAACTGATGGCAAGAACTGAAGTTAAGATACAAAGAGAAATCAGAAATTTACTTTGTACTTCCAAAGAAGTAGGTCTTCTTCCCGAGAAGGACTAGCTGAGCGCTGGTCTGGCAAATGCGCTCCATCCTCTATCTCCTGTGGCCACTCACTTTGAACTGTCCTCTATCTATTCAAAATGGAATACAACTGTGTAAAGAGAAATGTGAGCTAAATGCTTTACTATCTGCAGCCACCAGTTTGTTTTGTTTGGGGGTTACTATCTATTTTTTCTTCCCCTTTGAATACTATCCAACTTCTCAAATTTTTAAGGTTGAATATCTATAAAGATATACTAACCCCATCAGATGGTTTTAAAGAAATTTTTTATCTGAAATTAGATGATAAGTATGACCCTTGAAGTATAGAGATCTTAAACTTAAAGAAGAAAATTATATAGTCCTCAAGTATTAATTCACCAAGGGTGATAAAATGAACATCTTAATAATGAATTGAAGACTGTTAAAACTTTGCCTGTTCAAAAGATGACTAAAAATTGTTCTACTAAAATTGTTCAGTCAATAGTAAATGAATAAATTAAAAATCACCTATCCACCATCTATAGCCCATAAATAGAACTTTCTTTACTAAGGATTACAAGCACAAGAGGTCCTTCAGGCCACCCTAAACAGATGAAAATGTTGTCAGCAGTTATTTTTCCTCTTGTTACTAAATTTTTGTTGTCTAAACAAGTTTTAGATGTAATATTTTAGTTTATCCAATCTGTAGGCTAAGCAAATAATCCAAGGAGCTGGACTATATGAAAAATGCCATTCAGATTGAAGGAAGACTCATCAACAGCCTGCTATATGCAGATGGTACAGTCTTGCAGGTTGAAAGCAAAGAGGGCATGGTCGCTGTACTAATTAAGAGCAAAGACTTGCGTATGGATTCCAGCTCAACATCAAATCAAATCAAACCCCTACCATCTCATCAATGCCGATTCAGAGCAACCACATAGGGCAGAGTCGTAGAACTCCTCCTCGTGGCTGGGAGGTTGAGAGGCTGAACTCTTGCTGGGAGTACAAAACGTAGCCTGCAGAGCAAGCTACTAGTTTTCAGCTTGCTGTGCCCACCTCAACGGATAGAAAACAAAAATCCTCACAACTGGACCAATAGGCAACATCATAATGAAGAAAAAAATGGAGGTTGTCAATATTTCACTTGACTTGACTTCACAATCAATGCCTACAGAAACAGTTGTCAAGAAATCAAACTAGCTAAAGCCAAAGAAGAAAAACACATGTCTATATTTTCAGCGGTCGAAGCAAACAAAGATCCTATAAGATGGAGTAGTAAAGCTCCAAAGGTATCCAAGGTTACAAATCTTTAAGGAAGCAGACAGCTTCATCTTACTTCCCCAGAGCATCTTTCTCCCTCCAGTGACCAGCTGCAGGCTTCCCACCACTGCCTTCCAGGTTGGGAGCCAATTACTTAACCCCTTCATCACCTGGACTTCTCCCAAAACAAAATCCAAACCCACTGCCATCAAGTCAGTGCAGACTCATAACGATCCTATAGGAAGGAAAAAATTGCCCCTGTGAGTTTCCAAGACTGTAACTCTACGGGTAGAACGCTTCCTCCTTCTCCCAGGAAGGGGCTGATGGTTTGGAACTCCTGATGCTGCGGTGAGCAGGCCAGCATGTAGCACTAAGCCAGGGGGGCTCCTTAGAGAGAGAAGTCCCAAGGAATAACAAATAGCTTTAGTTCCAATTACATACTCAACATTACTCTAGCTCAATTAAATATAGAGAAAAATGATCAAAAGGCAAACAATTTTACAAAAAGCTTTCATCTCTGCAACTTCTGTGCAGATGATTTTTTTAAGCTTCCCTAGAACTTACTTCTAAAGTGGAGGAATACAAGTAGGAGAAAGTGGGACCAACTGCTTCTTGAGGGTGGTTCCTTTCATTCATTTCTAATCATGTGTCAGCAACAGAGTATAAGTACAAAAAACAATCATAAAACTATTTTTTGTTAAGTATGGATAACTTCAAATCCCCCTACCATAACATCATGTCTGTTCATGTCAGTCCTTCTTCCCTTTCTTAAAATGTATTCAAACTCTCAATACGTTATCTGACAAAACTTCCAAAATACTAATGAAAAAAAATCATATGAGGGAAAAGGAGAGGGTCATAAAAGAAAAAAATATTTTCAGTATGATATGAAATGTTAGTTTCCATTGATAGGCACCCCCACATTATAAGGCTCCCTCTATACAGAGATCTCAGAATGTTTTAGCACGCCTACCTTTCCTTGCCAAAACACATACTACCCAAGGGCTCACACAAGCTGTATCTGTTAGACTGCTAGGGTAGCACACGGAAGTAGTGTCCTGTAATGAAACTGTGCAACGTGTCAGTCGGCTTGGGAGTTTCTGGAGCAGCAGCAACCGCAGCAAGCCATCCTCTCCAACACGTGGGCCACTAAAAAACCTGAACATGGTGGTGGTGATGGTAATAGTGGTAGTGGTGGTGATGATGCGGGGGTCGTTATAACATTTTTCTTTGCCCCACCCCCACCCCACTTTTCTTTCTTTCTTTTTTTATTTTTTAATGTTGTGTGGGTGGGAAAGTCATAATACACTAGCTAAGGATCTCCATCTCAAGGTCGATAAGGAATTCCTAGCAACTTACGTGTCCCTAACCTGGAATAGGATGTTACTTTGAAAGCGAAAGGAGTTAAGTTTCATTCTCTTTAACCTCACTCGTAGACCCTGATAGGCACTGACTGTTCTCGGGAAAGGCAGTGACTGTGCGCTCAAAATATTTTGCCCCTTTCCTAAATACAAGCGTCTGCTGGTGTTGACCAATTTTAAAATCAGCAAAAAGGCCAAAGGAGACCCTGGGCTGGTCTGCGCCCCCAGAAGAGAGGGACTTCCCCATTACGCTTTCCTCTCTTTCCCAGACTCGCAAAGGAGTCCCGACGTGGGGATCGCCGTGGCGCGCCAGGGCAGCAGCACTTACCCCCGTTCACCCCCACGGACGGCTCCAGTTTAGCTCCCGCGATGGCCACCACTATTCCGAGCATGAACCATTCTTTCCTCATTCTCTCCAGCAGCCCCATGTTTGTTAGGGTGGGTGGGTTTTGTTTATTTGTTTGGTTTTTTTCCTTTTCAAACTGCGATCGCTTAGTCCCCGGGGCTTCTCCACACTTTCCTCGGTCCCTCCAGACATGCAGCAGAGCGAGTCAATTTGCCACTAGTAAACTAAAGACTCAAGGGTGGCTCCGGAGGCTTCAAGGAGGGCTGGGAGTAGTAGTATCCAGCGACAGGAAAGTCTCACCCAGCGCCGCCATCACTACCACATGACCTCTAATAAACGCGCAGAAGGCGGAACCCACAGCAGCTCTGGCAGCGGATCCCAAGCACAGACACCCTGAACCGCGGAGGATTTAGGCAAACGCGGGCGTGTGCGTCAGAGACAGAGATCACTGGGTGGATGTGACAAGTATGTTGCCGCCAAGGCCGGCGATGCAGGAGGTGAGAATGGCCAGGGCAGCGGCGCACGCCTCCACAGCCTGACTCATCTAGGGTCCCGCTCCAGCAAACTTTTCTGCACACCTGCCCGCGCTTCTACGCCTTGTCTATGGAGAGCCCGTTTTAGAATTCCTTCATTATGCTGAAAAGAAATGGTGTTTGGCTAGAGCAGAGATGATGAGTTCAGAAGCAGCACAGAACGTGGTGGGTGTTTTCTTTTAGGAGCGCTTATTCTAGGGATTACGATGCATCCTCGCCGCCGGCGTGACGTAGCGCGGGGGCGTGGCGGGGGCGGGAGGAAGCGGCCGCTCTCCTCCGGCTTCTTGACTGGTGTTGGGCGCGCAGGCTGTCGCCCGGCCTCTTGGTTTCTCCTGGCGGCCGGCGGGGGCAGGGAGGTTGCTTCCGACATCAGTCGGAAGGGTCGGAAGGCGAACGGCTGCCCTTCCTCGTGCTGTGCAGACTGGGAAAGGCGAGCGGAAGTCCCTCGCCTCTTCGGGAGCCAGTAGGTGGGCTCTGGACCTGAGACCCAGCACTCCC
The DNA here is from genome assembly GCA_004026705.1 of Nesogale talazaci. Classification (NCBI taxonomy): domain Eukaryota; kingdom Metazoa; phylum Chordata; class Mammalia; order Afrosoricida; family Tenrecidae; genus Nesogale; species Nesogale talazaci. The sequence continues at coordinate 75,394 of PVJH01002340.1, read as the reverse complement.
ACCCCCGGCCCTGGGAGGGGGTGGCCGCACTCGGTCGGCGGCCAGCCCCCCGTCGCCTGGCCCCTCTCGGGAGGCGGGGCCAGACACTCCTGGCTCTGCGGCCACACTCAAGTCTTCGCCACCCCGACCCCACATCGCGTGGTGTCGACTCTGGCTTGATCCCCAGAAGTGACCCGCCGATGCGGCTAGGCTAGAGGTCCTTGAGAAGGGGATGAGAGACCCCCAAGGCAGACATGGCGAAGGACTGAGTCCCAGCAGGGCCTCCTGGTGTTATTGGTTTGAGTTGTTTGGTGCCAATGGACGTTGACTGACTCCTAAACGGCCGTCTACCTGTAGCTCCTGCCAGGCGCATCAACACCGCCCCCCCGCCCCCCCAAACTAGGTCCGTCTCGCCAAAATAAAATGCAGTGTGATATTTTGAAGCGGTATGATGTCTGCCCCTGTAATGGTTAACGGTGAACCTGAAGATTGGAAGGGGCGTCTAGGCTTGTTTAGTGATGGAAACTTTGATTCCGACTTGTATTCAAAGCTGGAAAGAGACTCATCCTATACTTTCTTTTTGTTTCATCTTTATCCTGAGGAAGTGACTCCCTTTCCAACAATAAAACTGGGCTTTTACAGTTGTACTGCAAGCTGTACGTTAGCACTGAGTGTCCTCTGATGCATTCAGGCATCATAAAGAAAAGCAAATCTCAAGAGGAAAAGAACCTAATAGGAAAATATGGATACCATTAAGAAATATTTCAGCTGGGGGAAAAAAAGAAGATATAGGGACATGAGGTGTGATTAAATCTGGTGTTAATTATCAAGCAGCCACAAGATAAGTGGAGATGTGTGGAAGGTCGTGTGCAACAAATTATAATTTCTACCATGGAGGAATTGTGCTTTTTTATATTAAGAGACATTAAATGGTATGCATACAGAAATCGGGCTGCTTTATCTTATGTTTGTTCACAAATTTGTGTTGACTATAAATTCTCTGATCTATGTAGTGCAGAGCTTGCCTCATGGAAAGGATTTTCATTGTTTTTCAGGGTACTTAAAGGCAAGGAATAGAGTGTACTGTGAATCCTGTTAATGATTGTATTAATTCCCCATGTGTCAAAACAAGTAGCTATAATTGGATGGCTTGAAATAACACAAATATGTTCTGTCACTGTTCTGAAGGAAGTAGTCCGAAAGAATGATTATGGGGAAGATGTGTCCTTGCCTTGTTTGAGTGCTCATGGCTACTGGCCTTCCTTGTTTCCTTGGCTTGTGGTCACATCACTTTCTCTGTATGCCCAACTTGGAGCTCCTTACTCTCCCCGCTGTCTCCAGTCTTCACATTGCCTGTCCTCGCTGCCTGCTTCTCTAAGTCTCATTAGACTCAGGGCCCCTTTGCTTGGAGCCCAGGTGGCAGCCTGGTGCTCATCGTCAAGGTTAGCAAGTGGTTACCAGCAGCCAGCAGCCCTGAGAAATTCCAGCCCCATGAAGACTTGCAGTGGGCGTTCTACCCTGTACTATAGGGTCTCTGTGCGTCGCTGTTGAATCAATGTCAGTTGGGAGATCTAGGATATTCTCATCTCAAGATTCTGTTTTTAAAAATCATTTTATGGGGCCTCTTACAGCTCTTATAACATTCCAGACATCATTTGTGTCGTACATGTTTCTACCTACATTGCCACCATCATTTTCTAAACATTTTCTATTTGAACCCTTGGTATCAGCTCCTTTTTCCCCTCCTCCCCCACACCCTTCTGACCCCTTGATAAATGATAAGTTATTAATGTTTTCATACCTCACACTGTCTGCTGTTTCCCTTCACCCATGTTTCTGTGGTTCTTCCCCCTGAGGAGTGGATTATGAGTCAATCATTGAGATCAGTTCCCCCTTCCTGCCGTCCCCACCACCTTCCTCTTACCTCTCTGGTAATCTACTCCCATTTCTGTTCCTGGGGGGTTTATCTGGCCTGGTTTCTGTGTATCATGAGCCCTTATCTGTACCAGTGTACAGATTCCAGTCTAGGCAGAACTGTAAGGCAGAACTGGACTCATGATAGTGGGGGCATGAAAGAACCATCGTATTGTGTGTTTCCTCAGTGTTAGATCATTGTGTCCTGGTTGACTCATCCCTTCCTTGTGACCCTTCTGTGAGGGGATGTTCTGTTGTCCACAGAAGGGTTTTGAGTTTCTGTTCCAACCCCCCTCATTCTCAACAGTGTTTGGTTTGGTTCTTCTGATGCCTGTTACCTAATTCCATGAACACCTCATGATTGCACAGGATGGTATGCTTCTACCATGTGGACTTGTTGCTTCTCAGGTGGATAGCCACTTGTTTAAGTTCAAGCCTTTAAGACCCTAGACACGACTGTATATCTTTTGACAGCCAGGTACTATCAGTTTTTTTCACCACATTTGCTTATGCACCCATTTTGTCTTCAGGGATCATACTGGGAAGATAGGCCTCACAGAATGCAAAATTGTTAGAATATAAGTGTTCTTGCATTGAGGGAGGGCTTGAGCAGAGGCCCAAGTCCTTAACATTTCCTCAATGTATTGCTGTATAAATAATTGTATATGGGCCAATATCTCTATGTTTATTAATTAAAATATTTACATAAATGCATACCTATGTTTATACCTCTATCCATAGCTTTGCTTCCTAGATCTTTCTTCTGTTTCCCTTTACCTTCCTCCTGGACCACCATCACACTTACCCTTTTTCTGCCTCTTCGTAATTCTGCTTTTCTTTCCAAATAAGGTAGCATTCACAAAGTTCAAAATTTTGACCTGGCGATATCTTGGAGGGTGTGGGGTGAGACACCATTTAACTCACTCCCAGGCTTTCCCCTGCCCCTGTTCCTTCCATTGCTTTCATTTTGGGGTAGCTGTGCACTCATATTGGTCTGGTCATTTTTGCCTCTTCCCTCTGCCTCTTCACCTTTAATGATTCTGTCACTCACTCTGCCACTAGCATGTTGCTCTAGAACAGTGGTTCTCAACCTCCCTATTATTTTCGTTGCTTCTTCATCACTGCAATTTTGCTACTGTTATGAATCAGGTGATGCCTGTGAAAGATAGAGCACTGCTACCCTAGCAATCTTTTTTATTCAATAATTTTTTTAATTAAACAACTATTTAATCGTGAAAGATCAAGCAAGGTTACCTTTGATGTTATCAGAGATTAGAACACAGGTCCCATTGCTGTCAATTCTGACTTATTGACAGGAGAGGACGCTACAGGACAGTACAGAACTGCCCCACGAAGGTTCTAAGCGCACTGTAGCAGCCTGTCACATCTCTCCCCAGAGGTAAGGCTGCTGGGTTCCAGTGGTTAACCTAGTGCTTAAGCACTGTGCCATCAGTGCTTAGGGCTTCTGCATAACTCTTGAGGGAACACCACAAAAACAACTGGGCACAGGTCATGCAAAACATTCTGTGTTCTGGGTAAACACTTTGATTTTAATAAATTCTGCAGGCACTAAAGGCATGTCTACTTTCCATCTTAAGAAGGGCTGGAGCAAAGGGCATTTATAGAGGTCTAAATATAGGCCTGTACATATGTAATATATATGATGATGATGGGAAAATAGATCTATATACATACTGTTATAGGTTTAGTATTAAGGTAGCTGATGGACATTGGATTTCCACTCAAGTATTCCCTCAATGCAAGAAAACTTTAAACAAGCAATCCATGATGCTCACCTTCCCAACACAATCACTAAATACAAAGCAGGTACCTAAGCAAATGTGGTAAAGCAAGCTGTTGGTGCCTGGCTATCAAGAGATATAGTGTCTGGAGTTTTAAAGTCTTGAAGATAAACAAGTGCCCATTTATCTGAGAAGCAACAAAACCCACCTGAAGTACACCAGCCTGTGTGATCATAGGTGTCAGTGGGACCAGGTATCAGCATCAAAGAACAACAACAGAAAATCATATCATTGTGAATGAGAAGGAGTGCAGAGTGGGAATCCAAAGCCCATCTATAGCCAACTGGAAATCCCTTTACAGATGGGTCACAGGGAGGAGATGAGCCAATCCAGGTGCAGTATAGCTATGATGAAACATATAATTTCCCTCTAGTTCATTAATACTTCCTACCCCCACTATCATGATCACAATTCTACCTTACAAATCTGACTAGAACAGAGGATGTATATTGGTAAAGGTAGGAACTGGAAACACAAGGAATCCAGGAGAGATGAACCCCCTCAGGACCAGTGGTGAGAATAGCAATACTACAAAGATGTGATAAAAAGGGGGAACTGATCACAAGGATCTACATATAACCCCCTACCTGGGGGATGGACAACAGAAAAGTGGATGAAGGGTCATTGGACAGTGTAAGACATGACAAAATAATAATAATTTATAAATTATCAAGGATTCATGAGGGAGGTAAAAACAATGAGGAGCTGATACCAAGTAGAAATAAAATGTTTTGAGAATGATGATGACAACAAATGTACAAATGTGATTAACACAATGGATGAATGTATGGATTGTAATATGAGTTGTATGAACCCCAAATAAAATGATTCAAACAAACAAGCAGAAAAGAGTTGTATTAGCCCCAAATAAAATGATTCAAAAGTGGGGGGGGGGGGGGGAGAGACTGGAAATAATATTTTAAATGCAATCCGAATGACTAACTTGGTGAAACTGTTAATGAAACAGTGATGTTGTACAAACTATTAGGTTGAAAAAATAAATTGCCTCACATATTGTTTGAGCAGTCTAAAGTGACATCCACAATCACCATGGGAGATCAATGCTGGTGACATTCACTGAGCCAAGGAAGTGAGATAAGTGTGGATCTGAGGAGGAAGTTATACACTCAGTATTGTCAATAGTGTACTCAAGGGCCATTTTAACTTGTAAACAGAAAATCCTGGACAGTAAAATACAAGTAGATACCTGGTCTTAAGAGAAAGGAGTGGACACAAAGTTTAGTACTGAAATTTTTTTTTTTTTTTAATCACTGGAAAAAAAAAAAAAAAGAAATAGAAAAAAGGGTTGAGCCCCGGTGGCGTAGTGGTTGTGCACGGGACTGCAGCCCACTGGGATGGAGGTTCAATTCCAGCAGTGGGGCTGGGCCTCCTACTCCCACCACCAGAGGGCAGTGATGCCCCCCCCCCAAAAAAAAGAAAAAAAATCACCGGAAATCATTGCATTAAAGTAGCAGATCTCTTTTTAAAAGTAGCTTTATTGAGATGTAACTAGCATACAATTCAATCACTTAATCATATTAAGAATGGCTGTGTATTCATGACCACAATCAATTTTGGAACATTTTCTTCCTGCTTGTACCCACTACTGTCGACTCTCCAACTTCCACCACTCCTCCCAGTCTGTGCTCCCCAGTAATTATCAATCCCCATTGCTGTCTTTATAGAATCTCCCTATCCTGATATCCATGTGCAGAGGAACATACGAAGACAAAAAACAAAAGACCCAGCACCAATGACCAAATAAAATAGAAAATCCTCGATTCAAAATTTTAAAGACTAGAATAAATTCAAAATAGGTCCAAAGGGAGATCTACGAAGAAGCTAGTACATTCTTGCCTAACTCTGGCTAAAATCCACTGTACAGTGCTCTTGGTCTGATATGAAGGCTAGTCACCTTCCTAGAATACAGTCAGTGGGGATCCTCTGAAAACTCAATCCACAGGAAGACCCTGCAAATGGAATTTAGGCTTCCACAATTATCTGCAATGTTCCGAAGACCGTGTCATTGGAGTTTAGTTTCTGGTATAGTTGCCTGCTCCAAATTTATATTTATTATTTGCAATTGTCCTCATGCAATCACTAAAGTTTGGGGGACTATTGTCGGTGGAATATAAGACTTTTCCACAATTATATCTCCTCCAAAATATTAAGCAAATATTAGTAACTATTTGCCAGCACTTGGTGGGAGGGCAGAAGCTTAGTTATTCTCCCTAAAGACTCCAGCTATCCAGAGGCCATTGTCTCTCCCACAAAAGATAGGGCTGACTCCCTGCTGTTAGGAAAATTTCCCCTGAAAGCTTTGGCTAAATCAAGTCCCCAGCCCAAGGGCAATCAAGCTTAGGCTACTGCCATCATGAGTCTTGTTACATGGGGACCCCAATACCTCCCTTTCCTGTAAGGTAGCACAACCCTTTCCTATGATGTATGTCCTGTAACTAGGGGGCTTGCATGTCCCTAAAAGATGTATAAAGCTTGGTCAAAATAAAGAAGCTCTCTTGCCTTCTCTCTCAGCTGCCTCTCCTCCTCCAACTCCTCTTAGTCTCCTGCTTTTCCCTCTCCCATGTCCTCCCCTCCCCCCCATTCACTCTCTCCATGTGGACCACCAAGTGGGGCTGAGGTGAGCATACCTACCATGAAATGTGTCTGACTTCATTATTTCTATCTCTCATATTTCTATGGCTTTACTATAATCTTTAATTATTATCGCTGTACAGTTGAGCCTACTGGACCCGTGATGATATGGTGTCGTGAAGAATTCAGATGGGGCCCAGCTGTAAGAAAAAGTAGCATCTGGAGTCTTAAAATCTTGCCTCAAAACAAGTAGCCATCTAAGTTAGGAGTCAGCTCAGTCCACGTGGAGGAAGCATATCCATCACTCTGTGATAAACTTCTGTATTTAACACTGGTTTCTTAATGTCCTTAAATATATATGGTTCATTCACTTTCTCAGAACAATTATAAATGCATACGTATTGGGCACAACCATACCTGCTCTGATATAATTTATGTTTAATAAAAAGGTGATAGCAAGTACCTTATGTATTCATGAAATAAGTGGAATAGTGTATGCACACTGTTTTGCGTTTACTCCCTCGGCAGATACCTATTAAGCTGCTATGTGTCTTGACTATAGTGTTACAAAGAAGACTAGGATGTGATTTCAAATCTCTCGTGCATTCTCAATTATGTTAAGAAAAATAAAGTACATAGTACTGCATTACATACGGCGGTACTGTCAGAAAGCAAAACAGGCATGTGATAGAAAAGAGAAGTGAGACGCCTAACAGATTGAATTCTGTCCCTGTGGTAAACCAAGGTCTGTGGGTAGAGCCCCATTGGGAAATGGGTTGTCGTTGTAAAGGTCATCACGCAGGATTAGGGCAGGGACTATCCTGAGTCAATCTTACAAGATGTAAAAGAGATTTAAAAGCAAGTGAATGATCAAAGATGGGGAAAGAGAGATGCCAAGCCACAGGAAGATGGATATGGATAGAAACGCAGAAGAGACAGGATCTTCTTTCAGAACTGACAGAAAAAGATTTCCCCTGAACCCAGCACCTGCCTTCAGGTCGCTAACCTCCTAAAGTGTGAGCCAAAAAGTTTGTGTTGACCCAAGCCGCCCACTTGGGGCATGTCTCATAAAGTAACAATAACTAAGATAGGGAAGTCCTGTTTGAAGGGGTATCTTAAGCAGAGACCCAAATGATGAAAAAATGCCTACTATGCTTGGATTTCGGGAATATTATGTGTGCTTTAAGCACAGGGAACAATAGGTGAACAACCAGCATTAAATGTCCTGAGATGGGAATGAGCCATGTAAAGTAATATACTTGGCTCACTGACAATGGGAAATGGAGTGTGCATGTGTGTGTATAGAAGGGAATGGGGGGATGCACTTGCACTCCCTTATTCTTATTTCCCCATTATTGTCCTTTCCTGTGGAATGCTTTTCATCAGCATGTGAAAGCAGTATGACTCAACTTCAAAAGAAGAAAATAGTCTTTGATACAATCAGCCTAGCAAAACTTTTGTAATGAATGGTCTCTGCTCACTGAAGCCACTTTGCAACACTGTCCTTTTGGCCTTGGTGTTAGTTCTCTATTGCTGCCTAACAACTTATGCCCAAATTTAGCAACGCAAAGCCACAAGCACTATTTTACAGTTGCTTTGGCTTAGGGTATCTCACAAGCATGCAATTAAGGTGTGGGCTGGCACTGACGTGACTTGAAGACTCCCTTCCTGCATCCACTTCCAAGCCTCAGGTCCTCGCTGGGTGGTAGAGGGAGAAAAGTGTTCTTGGCACTTGGAAATCTCCCTAGGGAAGCTCACATTGCTGTTGGCTTTCTTTAGAAGCAAACCAGAAGAGAAGACCTCACAAAGAAACCCTCATCCGTGTGTAATAATCTCAAAAGTGGCTTGCGGTCGCTTACACCATAATCTGTTTCAACAAAGTCAATTGAATCAAGTCAATAAAGCTACTCAAGAGGAGGGAATTAACACAAGGGATGGCTCCTGAGCAGTATATGCAATAAACAGCATGGATGACTGGCTATATCTGACCTCTGGTTTTCCTATTACCATGAGGCAGGAGGCAGGCATGACTTCACTATTCATCCTCTTTACCTGCTCTGACACCAACCATTCCTCCCATTGCACTCTACTTCTGTGCTGGGTTGGTTAATTCATGACAGTGCCACCAGAATAAGACTCACGTTTAAGGGGATTTCTTAGAGAAGTTCATAGATGACCACAAGTCAGTAAGCAGTAAGGATACTACAGTCGCTGGCCTACAGCAACACCTCTCCTCAGCCAGCAGCCAAATCTCTCTCTGGTATTCAGTCTCTCAGCCACGTGGTGCCTCGGCTTTCACTCTATCTCATAGCCCTTAGTCTCTGATCAGATAAGAAAATGGTATCCCATCGTCTCAGTGCAATTCCTCTGAGTCTCCACACCACAGTCCTTGTTACCGTTGGTCTCAGTGGCCTTCACCACTCCAGGCAGGGATCTTGGATGTGCTATTCCAAGAGTCCTCTGATTTTTCTTTTTGTTCCAGATGGCTGTTACTGAGGAATGGCTTGATGGAAGTGCGGGTTGTCTTTTAGCCTAGCATATCCCCAAGGATGACAAAGAATGGTGTTTTAAGTCATCTCCCATAGTAACGAAACAAAATCAAACTCAAGGCCATTGATTCAACGCTGACTCATAGTGACTCTGTCGGATAGAACTCTAGGGGATAGAACTGCCCCTGTACGTTTCCAAGACTGTAAAGTTTATGGGGTAATAAAGCCCCATCTTTCTCCCAAGGAACAGCTAGTGGTTTCAAACTTCAGACTATGCGGACCATAGGCTAACAAGTAACCACTATGCCAACAGGGTTCCCCGTAGGAAAAGTCTTAAAAATGCCCTCGTCCCAAGGAAACAAGGCTGTGACTTGGGTTGCATCCTCTACTAAGGTCAAGACTTAACCCAACCTTAATCCTGTAACAGATCTGTCCAAAATGGGGTCATAGCCACACACGTAGAGTCCAGAATTACAATGTATCACATAAAGAATTGTGGCTCAAGCTCACTGCCATGGAGTCAATTCTGATCTGCTGACCATAAGGTTAGCAGTTCAAAACCACCAGCCTCACTGAGGGAGAAAGATGAGGTTTTCTATTCCCATAACGAATTACAGTCTCTGAAACCCATAGGGACTGTTCTACTAGGCATTAGAGCATTGTTGTGAGTGAATTATGATTAGACAAGCCATATTAATTGACAAGATCCCAGAATCCATCCTAGTAGCTGCCTGCCTTTCAAACCAGAGCAATGATTCTTGTTGAGTTCACTCTCCACCTCTCAGCATCTTATCCAAATGACTGACTGCTCCCTTCTCGATCAAAAGCTCTCTTCTCTGGCTTCTTTGACTCCACTCTCCTGGTTTTTCTTGACTATTATTCTCAGCAGCATCCTCCTTCTTTAGCTAACTTCTTTCCTTTTCCATCAACACTCACTTTCTAGATCATCCCATCCTTCACTCTGCTAGCAAAGACTCGATTCCAAGACATTAGTTACCATCCATATGCCAAGAGCTACAAAATGCATATCTACAGTCATAATGTCTCCCCTGTTCCCAAAATCATCAATCAACTGCCTCCCTGACCTCACTATGTGAATGTACAAAAGATAGACTTCAGAAGCATAAAGCATAGCTCTTGGTTTTCCTCAAAACCATTTATCAGGATGTTGTCCTGATAAAAAGCATTCCGGTTTTGTAATATTAAGAAAACAAAACTATGAAATCTCTAAACCAAGGACACTTATTAAACAAAAAATTACCCAAGAATCAGCGTTTTAAAATATATCTAAAGTATAGAATGTACAAATGATAAAAGATGTTTTCCATAATATTATGGGTCATGTAAGATAATTATTTTGTTTTCCTATCAGAAGAAATCAACTGAGACATATTGAGAGAGTGCCATGCTTAAGTCTTAAATCAAAACAAAAACATTTTATTCATCCAAGTAAATTTTGTTTTATGTGATTATATGCATTGTGAGGAAGCCTGGTGGTGTCATGGTGAAGGGCTTGACTGTTAACTGAGATGTCTATGATTCAAACCCACCAATCATGCCACAGGGAAAGATGTGGCAGTGCATACTTGTAGAGATCCTTAGAACTATGGGGCATTCTACTCTGAGTCAGAATTCATGCAACCTTGATGTAACTATTATTATTATTTGATGTTGTTATTGCTGTTGATGGTATTCTTTTTTGTCTATATTTATATTGTTGTTGCTGTTGTCATTTGAATCTCTCTCATAGTGACCCTGTGTACCATAGAATAAAACACTTCCCAGTCTCATGCCATCCTGATAATTGTGTTTGAGTCCATTGTTGTAACCATTGTGTCAGTTCATCTCCTTGAGGATCTTCCTCTGTTTTGCTGACCTTCTACTTTACCACACATGATGTCCTTTTGCAGGGACTGACCTGTCCTGATAACTTCTCAAAATTTCTGAGACAAAGTTAACACACATGACTGCTAACTGAAAAACAAGAGGGTTAGCTCTATCCAGAAGGATTTCAGAAGAAAATTCTCATGATCTAGTTCTGAAAATTCATGTTCCACTCTGACAAACACAGGGCCACCATAAGGCATAATTGTATCTACAGCTACTGGTGTGCTTATGTCTCAAAACCCACTGTCTGTCATCAAGCTAATTCTGACTGACAGCAACCCTGTAGATGGGGGAGAACTTCCCCCATGTACTTTCAAGATGAAGAACTTAGCATAGTAGCTAAGCTATCACAGTGACTCCTCACCCCCAGCATTTCCAAGCCCTACATGGTTGCTCTAAGTCAGAATGTAGAATCTACTCAATAACTGCGACTTTGGAATTTTGGGAATCTCACAAACCTATGACTGTGTTACCTTAGGAGGTTAAGTCAAAAAGTATTGCAGCTAGAATACTAGTTCATATATTCACAGAAATGTCTAAACAAAACATGTTGAAACAGGTCTCTGCATCCATTGAGTTTCTGCAGACGTGTTCTCTTAGTTATAAGCATATCTCTCAGTCTCCTGAGGTTGCCTTCACCAAAAAAGACATCAAATAACAACAATAGTTTCTGAAGAGGTACTAGAGGGTACTAGAGGTACTAGAGGTGGGGGGGGAATGGAATTTATTTTTGTTGTTCAAAGCTACATATTTAAAATTTTTTGTTGGGGGGGCATCACTGCCATCTGGTGGTCATGGGAGCTACCCAGCCTTGCTCCCGGAGAGCTGCTGCTGGATTTGAACCACCAAGCCAATGGGCCTCAGTCCCGCACTCAACCACTACACCACCGGGGCTCAGCCCTCATATTTAAAAATTTTAAGAGAACAACCCTGTCCCTTCAAAGTACTCTCCATGACATTTAATACATGAAGTTGTGAAATTTTGTTTCTTGCTCTGGAGAAATGTCATAGTAACTGTTGTGATGTTCAACACAGCTTACAAGGACAGCACTAGCCATAGGATCACTATGATTCAAAACCGAATCAATGGCAGAGAGATAAGTTTTTATGCCCCTAAATTTGTAATAGATACAGCACTATGGGAAGAATTCAAGTGTACCAATGGTTTTCTCATTTCACACAGGGTGAAATGTTGATAGAGAACAAGCCTTTTCTGGACACCCATCATTTTCCCAAATGGATGAAAATGTCCTCTTATAGTGCATTTGGAGTTCCGTCCACCAAGTCAGACTCTATAAGATAGAAACTTGCCAGGTAGGATAAACTCAAGTATTTCCCACTAAAATAATTGATAGAAAAGTGCTAAGACTGTACCATGGTAAAGGTGGAACACTTGAGAAACCTGGAAAGCAAGACAGCCCCATAGAGGTTAGTCTTCACTAGTTTTATTGCCATTTGTTACAGCAGCAATAGAAAATCAATGTAGAAGCTACCTGAAATGAAGTACCGGAAAACGTTCCATATAGGCCCTTTCTACAAAAATAGGAGCAAGGGCAGAAAACAATTGCTCTCAAGCAGGTGAAGCTGAGAGGTCTTGGAAACATGGGCAAAGTCACTGTATTCTCAGGCTTCATTAACTTGGGAAATGGCCCCAGGCTCCTCAGAAGAGCTGTACCAGTGCTGTTGGTCAAGATGTATTGAAAGGCTAGATCAAGCAGGAGTAAATAACAGTATATCTAAAAGAGGAGACCTTGTGTTGTGCACTCCTGTGGTTTCCTAGGGCTAGCTACGCAACAAACTGTGCCCACACAGAAGCCTAATACACAAACTAGCTTTGTCTATGCCTTTTGAAATCGACTGTTTACAGTCACTCATAGGCCATTATCCTTGACTGTCTCCTCTTCTAATCTACATCTTGTCAGCATCAAGAGTTATCGTTTTTCCCCTGTGTTGTGACTTCCGTGTCGTGACGGTCATGAACCATCACTATGAGCTGTGCGGCTAATCTAATGGTCAGCAGTTCAAAAACACCAATTGCTCTGTTGGAGAAAGATGAGGCTGTCTCCTTCTGTGAACGATTGACAGCCTTACAGATTGTTACTGAAAGGCTTACCATGAGTCTGATACAACTGGGTTGGAGTGAACTTGGGGTTTTTTTGTTTTATTTTGGTGGAGGGGGAAGGGGTGGTGGGGAGGGCTTGTGACCTCTGACGTGGTGGAAGAGCTACACATGGAGCTACTAAGCCCAAGGTCAGCAGTTTGAAACCACTAACTGCTCCTTGGGAGACAGATGAAGAATAGCCTAGCAGGGCAGTCCGACCTTGTCCTACAGAATTGCTAAACGTCAGAATTGACTCAACAGAAGTGAGTGAGTGGGTCAACTTGCTTCTCCTGGTAATGCCCCAGGCTTGATAGCTAAACTACAATAAATAGTAATTTCTTCGTATTTTGTCTGTTGCTGCCTAGTCAATTTTGATGCATGGAACACTGTAAAATCAAATTGACTCTCTTTCTGGAAAGAGATAATGGAGAAGCTTAATATCAGCAGGTAAAATGAGGGAAGATATTGCATGATACAGGGCCTGACTGTGAAACAGATCACTAATTGCTCATATGCAAGTTCAGGCTGAAGCGGACAAAAATTAAAAGAAGACATGAGAGTCAGGATGCAGCCCTGAGTCTATCCCACCTGAATGCCAAGAACAGATTTGAACACATTGAATCCTGATGAAAGAAGATCTGATGAGCTGTGGGAGGACATCAAGACCATCCTTGATGAAGAAAGCAAAAGGTCATTAAAAAGACAGGAAAGAAAGGAAATATCAAAGTGGATGTGGGAAGAGACTATGAGATTTGCAGTTCCTCATACAGTAGCTAGAACAAATGGAAGAAATAATAAAGTCTAAGAACTGGAAAGAAAATTCCCCAAGACAATTTGGGAATACAACGTAAAGGACTATAATTTTGCAAAGACCTCGAGTTAAAAAATGAAAACTGTGCACAGAGCTAAAAAGATTTTTTTAAATCTTAAACTGAAAGAACTGAAGAAAAAAACCCAAGCCTCAAGTTGCAACACTGGAAAATTCTATCATAAGTAGAAAGCATCAAAATATTGCCCTGCACTATCATGTTCTCCACCTGGCACACAGTGCAACCTTAGCACTTTTTTTTTATCACTATTTTAGTGAAAAATAGTTGATCTTATCTTCTCTGCCACAAAAAAATATCACTGTGAACCTGTTTTTTTTTTTTTCAATAGAACCTCCAGGTCGGTGTATAAAGTCTAAAGCCCTTCCCTGAGGAATCTGCATGCTTTAATTTGCATGAATAGAGAAAAGCAGTGTGGGCACCCTTGGGGGACTCCAATCATGCCCCGATTTCTTAGAGTTTGGTGAACAAAGAAATCTGATGGAGTAGGTTTGCCCAATGGTATATTTATAGGACATCTGTGGTAGTAACATAATCTGATGTCAATTTGAGGATTAAGAGTGTTGGAGTGGAGTCTAGCCTGTCAAGCAGGATATAGCCAATTAGGCCTTTGTGTGGGCATTGCCTTCTGACAATTATGGGAACTCCTGTATTCTGGGAACTCCGTCAAGGGTAGGAGACACTCTCTGTTTACTCCCTGCCAGATATCCCTATAGAAGACACATGTAGAAAGGCTGATGGAAACAGACCACTGGAGTTGGAGAAGCTACGTGGAGACCCTTGCCAGCAATAAGATGCTTACAATGCCACTGGATCCACAAGACTTCCCACCCACTGGCCTGTGATATTCCTGAATTTGACATCATTACATGTGTTTCGTGAGTCTGTAAAGGATTTTATAGATTGGTATTGGATATGTGGGTTAATATCGGGCTTATGGTCTTGATCTGACTGGACTGGGAGGTTTTCTCAATATTCAATTGCTCTTATATATAAAGCTCTTTCTTATACACATATTAATGTCTATGGATTTTTTTCTCTAGTCTACCCAGACTAACATATCATCCCTTGCTACCCTCAGAATGAGTGTGAGCATTGTCAAGGTGGGAAAAAATATTCTTCATATTTAGCTCCTATGATCATCCTGCGTCCTTTAAGAAACTTTATCAAGATGGCTTGAAATTCATGCCCACCTTGAACCACTCTCCTCCCCCAAACAGTTACCATTATCTTCTGAGCCAATCTTTCTTCTTTGAATTGAGCTGGTCCTACATATCCCGCAGAAACCACTGTTCTGATGCTCTCTCTCTCTCTCTCTCTCTCTCCCTCCCAATGGGACCTTTAGGAGACTAAGACAAGCATAATGACCAAATAACTTGTTTGCAGTCACCTACTGACCATACAGACATGTTTCAAGTGTCTCGTTTGGAGTAAGCACATGCAAGCATGAACTGGAATCCTGGTAAATATACTTTTTTACTCGTTTACTTTGGGACCAATTGTTTATATTATATTATTTTTTATATTAGGCAGTATTGTTAACTTCAATTTGCAACTTGGGAGGAAATGCTGACTTCTTTTCCTGTGTTCTAAAAATGGCACAGCTAAACATATATGATGGTCTCGCCAATTTCAACAAAACACTACCAACACTTGGATAATTGGAAAATGTATTGTAGCTAGCTACATAATTTCCCAAACAAATGTCTGGTAGTCCACTTTTCCATACGTTGCCAAAATGCTTTACAGAGATAAAGTATGATTCCCTCTTTGATATTGCCTCTCCTTAGAACAACTCTCAGACTAATAGCGAACAGTTATGAAAATTCCAATTCAAATAGAGGAGTCATGTGTTACATTAGACTAGGAGTATAACCACTTCTCCTTTCTTTGCATAGGAATTTAGGCACTTATTTAGCTCCTATTGTGTTCCTGATGTTGTGAGTTATGCACATAGATTTCCTCAATTCTAATATGATTATAACCGCTTAACATTTGATATCTACAGGGTTGGTCAGTAAGGATGATAAAATGTCACTTTTTTTTTCTATAACCCATAGTGGGAGAATATGTCTCTTTACAGAAGACCTGATGCTCTGGTGGTTTGTGGAAATGCCATCTAATAGTTTCTCAGTCTCTTAAGTGGAAAGCTGTCTCAGAAAATTAAGGACAAAGAGGAACGTAGACAGCAGTGGATGATAGCTAGTGGGCGGCACAGTAAATAATGGAGGGAAATGCAGCCTGAAAGAGAGGGATCGTTTAAGGCTATTAGATGACAAATCCACTTCAATGCAGTCATTATACCTGTAAATATAGAAAAATGATAATGTTGACAACTCTTCATCATGCAATCTGTGTCATTAATAAATGATGAAGGATAGAAAGAATGAAAGAAATAAAGGCTACGCTCTGTGCATAACAATATCCCAGAAGCACTTGGAAAATGGCTAAGTCAAACACAAAGACCTAAGTCGGCACTGTGCATGAAGGATCCCTGGAATAAATAGGAAAAATTCAAACCCCAGGGAGTGTGGAAAATATTGCTACCAACACAGATATTGTTGTGTAAAACCAATCAAATGCATCACTTTACCATACAGTATCAGGCCAAAAAAATGAAAGTGTAATAATTACCTCTGCATTTATTTTATTTTATTTTATTTCAGGGTTCCTGGGAAAGGTCCTGTTGATGGTGGTGGTAGATGGCCCTGTCTGTGGTCTGACACAGATACTAGGGACCCTGCATAAAACAGCACAAAACACTCCCCGGTTCTGTGCCAGCTTCACAATTTGTGCTGTTTGAGTCCATTCTAGTAGCCACTGTGTCAAGCTACCTCTTTGAGCGTCTTCCTCTTTTTTTAATAAATCATTTTATTGGGGGCTATTACAGCAATTACAACAGTCCATACATAGATTTATTAAACACATTTGTAGATACGTAAATATGTTTACTTACAAATCATCATTTTCAAAATATTTTCTTTCTGCTTGAGCCCTTGGTATCAGCTCCTCTTTTTGTCCTCTATTCCCCACCCTCCCACCTTCATGGATCCCTGATAAATTATAAATGATTATTATTTTCATATCTTACACCATCCGCTGTCTCCCTTCACCCATGTTTCTGTTGTTCCTCCCCCTAGGAATGGGGGGTTTAATTCGTTAGTCATTGTAGGCATTTCCCCATTTCTCTCCCCCCTCACCACCCCCCTACCTTCATGGTATCACATCTCTGATTACTGTTCCTGAGAGGGTTATCTATCTCTCCTGGATTTCCTGTGCTGCCAGCTTATATCTGTACACAAGTACCTGGTCTGGTCTAGCTGGATTTTTAAGGTAGAACTAGTGTCAGGATAGTGGGAGGAGGAAGCATTAAAGAACTAGAGGAGTGCTGTGTGTTTTATCAGTGGTGTAATGCACCCTGACTGACACATTGCTTCCTTGTGACCCTTCTGGGAGGAAATGTCTAGTTGCCTATAGATGGGCTTTGGGTCTACACTCCAACTCCTATAATTTGCATTGATGTATTTGTTTGTTTGAGGTCTTCTGATACTCCTGTAGATACCTTGTTATCACACAGGGTGGTGTGCTTTCTTCCATGTGGGCTTTGTTGTCCACGATAGATAGCAGCTTGTTTAACGTTAAGCCTTTAAAACTTCAGACACTATACCTTTTATTAGCTGGGGTACCAACAACTTTCTTCACTACATTTTCTTATGCACACATTTTTACTTCAGTCATTGCATGGAGCAGGTGAGCATCACAAAATGCCAGGCTCTTAGAACAGTGTTTTTGTGTTGAAGGAGTACTTGAGTAGAGACTCAATGCCCATCTGCTACCTTAATACTTAACATTCAAGTAAATGTAGATAGACCTATATCTTTATTGTTATATATAATACATTTACCTATGTACATGCCTGTTTAACTGTTTAAATGTCTTTTGTCTTCTACTCCTTTCCTCTATTTCACTCAGTTCTCAGTACTTTCGCTCAGGGCACTGCACTTGATCAGTGCATTCTAAACCCCACCAGGCATTCTATGCATTCCTCACCATAGATTTTGGATGTTTTATGCCTGGATTTGTTGGCTCTCCACTCCCTTTCTCCCACCTCCTCCTTTCCCATGACTCCTGGAGCCAGTGCTGTCGACCCCGTTATTTTCAACTTGGGTTTGGTTATCCTGAGTATCTTATATGGATCGCCATGAGAAAAAGAAAAAAGGGGGAAAAATTCCAGGTCTGTCTGCTGACCTTTATGAATGTTTTCCAATTGGATCTGGTGAAGTGTCAAGCCCTGCCCACTGAGTCTGAAGTCTGTATTCAGGATTTCTTGGGAACTCCATGGCTTTGCTTTCCTGCTGCTCTGTTGTGCTCCCTTCGTGTTTCACTCCAGGTGTGTGTGGGGTGTGGGGGTATCAGACTGGGCACAATTCCCACTTTCTGTCTTCAGCGCTGTCCCCTGTAGTACTGTGGGTCAGTGAAGGGGGCACCATATGTCATGGTGGGGCCGCGCCACAGTCTTCTCTGTGACTGACTGTTCTTTATCGGGAATGTTGTCCTCTAGGATTGGTGCTGGAATACGGTTCTCTCTCTGTCTCTCTCTCTCTCTCTCTCTCTCTCTCTCTCTCTCTCTCTCGCTCTCCCTTCCTCACTTTCTTAATCTGTTCCCACCTTCTTCCCAGACCTCATCGTCAGTGCTAACTTCTGTAGTGCATTCTTCTGGGGAGGGGTGGGCTTCCTCTTTTTGATGACTCTCAACTTTACCAAACTGATGTGCTTTTGAGTGACCAGCTTCTCTTGATAATGAGCTGGAGCTTTTTTCCTCTAGAACTGGTCAAAGCTCACTTTAGAGTGATTCCTCATTTCATATGTCTGGGAGAAATGGCAAGCATATTCACATTCTTGAGAGTGCATTTTAATCTGTTTGTAGAAATGTATATATATGTATATGTATGCATGTATACATATGACAACTGAGTGTCCTCTTTGTATACATATGACAACTGAGGATTTCCACTGGCTTTATACGTCTAATTTAAGAGAGAATAAAGAGCTAAAGGATGTGGATTATGTGCCAACAGAACAGTTGGAGGAAAGCGAGGGAGGAAAGATCTAAAGAAACCTGGATAGTCTCTGTGCTTCAGAAATGCCCCCTGGGTCATGCAAACACTTAGCACACTTGGCCACTAACCAAAAGGTGGAAGGTTCACATCCCAACAGAGACATCCAGAATAAAACCCTGCACTCTGCTTCTGAAAACAAAAACAGTTATTGGAAACCCTAAGGGAAAGTTCTACCATGATACACATGGAGTAGCCATGAATCAGAATCAACTGGATGGCAGCAGATATTTTATATAGTGCTCTTGGGTCATTCACCATCCAAAGACTACACACTTCAAAGCCGAGATTGGATTGAATGAAATTGGGGCTTTGTAAATAAAACAGACAGTAGACATTTGGGACAGTCCTTCATAATCCTCTCTCTCCCTTTTCCCTAGTAATAGAACACCTGCTTGTAGCTGAGCATATGGCTACTAGCTAGAGCTCATTGCTTCCCTTGTAGTTACTGCTTGGACATGTGTCGAAGGTCCAGCCATGGAATATAATTGAGTGTCTGATTGACAGAAAAGAGACAGTCACTTGTTGAGTCCTTCCTTCTTCTTTCTGGCTGGAATGTAGTGTGAAAGCGGAGGCCCGAGCCTTCATCTTCCATGAAGAATGATCATGAAGCAGCCAGACTACATCTCGACGATTCCTCCATCACATTTAAATAAACCTTCATTGTTCTTGCGGATTTCCCATTACTTATAGCAATACCAGATTTTAACTCAGGCACTAAAAGCAAGCAGTCATCTCTTAAGGTAAAGGGTGTCCAGAAAGGGAATTGTTGCCTCATAAATAATTCTTAATCGGAGGTTCTGTTTGGCACAAACAGATAACATGCACAGCAGCTAACTGAATGTGTGGCAGTTGGTGTCCACCCAGAGGCACCGTAGAAGAACGTTCTGGCAATCTACTTCTGAAGAATCAGGCCCTGGAAACCATGGAGCCCAGTTCTACTCTGCTCCACAGAGAGCGGTCACACATCTGAAATGACTTGATGGCAACTGGTTCAATGTCTAATTTTGTTTCCAACTCATAAAGTCTTTTGAACTTGCACGTAGTGAAAAATGAATGACTGGTGGTTGTCTGTAAGTGCCAACCCAGGATGGGGATTTCCTGTTGCGCTTATACCACATACCAGTCTTAATAAGACTGTTTTTTCATATTTGGAAGAAAGAAGAAAACTTGACTTGGAGGCCTGAAGCAATATCTGCAAACACTTAAATGTCATATTAGTGCAATATCCAGAAATACTTTTAATACATTGAGGCTCTTAGGAGCAATTGAGATGCGACTGGGTGTCAATCTCTGAGTGACTCTAAAAGACTGAGATGGAAACTCTTAAAACAAGGGTACTACCTTTCTTAATGTCCCCTCCTTCATAGCTGCTGCAGTGGTGGTTCCCTAGAAACCCAGGGTTGAGTGATCATTCTCACTTTACAACCAAGAACACTGAACACCAATGGCATTTTCAATACACAGCTCACCAAAAGAGAATTCTTAAGTCCATATCTCCTAATTACTAGGGGGAAGTCTTGGTGGCACAATGGTGAAGCACTTGATTATTAACGTAAAGGTTGGGGGTTCAAACCCACAAGATAATGCTGCAGAACATAGGCTATGGCTGCCTGCTTGCACTAGAATTGTTGTTATTTGGTACAACTTGACTAGATTCTGGCCCATAGCAACCACAAGTAACTGTGCAGGACAACCCCTTCATAAGCCATGTAGGATCATTCCAGTCTCTGACATGTGCATCACCAGGGGTGAGGCTCAGCAGCAACTGACAGCATCATGGCTGCTTTCACTATAACAGAATTGAATATCTTAGGTTGGCAAAGCTAAAAGTATTTTCTAGCTTCCCCTTTATAAAAAGAGTTTTGCCAGCCCACTGGTCTAGGGGGTCGCACATTAGGCTGCTACGCCTAAGTTCATCAGTTTGAATCACCGGCTGCTGTGGAATTTGCTGTCTCAGAGACCCACGGCAGCAGCTCTCTGTCTGGCAGAGTTGCTGTCAATTGGAATCAGCTCAATGATAGTGTGTTTCGCTTCCCCCACCACATTACCTTAAAGAAGAGAAGGCTAGGTATTTTAAGTTTCATCATTGATTTTCGAGTTGTTCCTACTTCAACATAATTCCCTGGATGTGTCTTCTCTCAGGGGAAGCTTGCATGCTTAACAGGGAGTGGGAATGGAAATGTATTGTTAAACCCCATTGGTGAATCAGCCTGCATTACTACCAAACTGAAAATGCAATACAGAAAAATGTAGTTAAGAAGTATAAAAGTGGAACTTGGCACCTTGTAGCCTCAGCTAGCCAGAAGAAATCAGGACATTTTTAGTTGTCATTTTTGAGACTTTCTGGGATATAGAAAAAAATGAAATAGGGAGGACGATGAATAAAGTCAACAAAGAAGACAAACACAAAAAACAGATTCAGCAGACTGACATGTAAAATAAAGAGAATTAGAACAGTTTAAAATGGTATTGAAGAAAGGCAATGAGGAATGGCATATTGAGGGAAACAGAAACAATCCAGAGAGAAGCAAAGAATTGGAATTTCCTGGCTCAGGCACTCATTTCTGTATAAAATTTATTTGCGTATTTCTACTGTGAGTGCTTAATCAAAAGAGATGTGTTACAAAACTCTATTCAAGTTGCATTTTCACCATTTTCCTGTAATTTTAAAAACCTACAACCAAAATGAATATTAAAATACAGTAATTCGAGGGGCTGAGCCCCGGTGGCTTAGTGATTGTGCACAGGTTGGAGGTTCAAATCCAGCAGCAAGGCTGGACCTCCTACTCCAACCACCAGAGAGCAGCGATGCCCCCAAAACAACAACCAACACACACAAAAATTACAATAATTCTAGTCCAACATTCCTATTTTATAAGCAAGGACCATTGTTTCATTCCTAAAATTCAGACCTAGAGTGATAGAACTGGAATAAGAAACAGAAGGTCCTGTTCAGTATTCCCTCACCCTTGCCCATCATCCTCTGATTTCTTCCCCATAATGGTGAAGGTTATTAGGTACAAAACTCAGTTTTAGGGCAAAAAAGGAGTAGACCTAGAGAGATTCAGAATGGTATCAAACCACCAACATTTGGAAGATTAGTTTTTACATGAAAAAGCAAATTCTTTTTTTTTTTTTTTTGGTTTTCGAGGCATCATTGCCCTCTGGTGGTGGGAGTAGGAGGCCCAGCCTTGCTGCTGGATTTGAACCTCCAACCCATTGGGCCGCAGTCTCGCGCACAACCACTATGCCACTGGGGCTCAGCCCGAAAAAGCAAATTCTTAAATGTGCATGAGTTGGCTGCAAATGAAATGTAGATGAAAATGATATATTAAAGACTTTTTCAGATTAAGACTAGCAGCAGGAATAACTCTGATTTTTTCCTTTCCCAAATATAGTAAACAATAACATTTTGAGTGTTTAATTATTGTATTCTTCTAATCTCCTTCTCTCTGAAATATTTGCTATCTTCTTTTAACCTCGTCTTCCAATAATTAAATTTTCTTATCATTACCTTAAAGAGCTCTGTTGGCCCAATAGAAGAAAGACAAGGCTTTTCGCTTTCATTAATAGTTAGTCTCAAAACTCACAGGGGCAATTCTACCCTGTTTTATCAGGTCACCATCAAGTTTTATTTTGGAGTTTGGTGGCACAATATTTTGCACTTTTCTGCTAGCATAAAGATTAGGGGTTTGAACCAACCAGTGGTTCCATGGAAAGATGACCTGGCTATTCTGTTTCCATAAAGATATAACTTAGAAAACCATTATAAGGCAATTCTACTGTCATATGGGATCTGTATGAGCAGACATTGATTCGTCAGTACCTGCATCAACAACAACAATAAAATCATTTACTTATTTAGTATGCTGCCTACATTTTTACTAAGAAGAGTTCTGGTGGTGCAGCAGCTAAGTATTATGCTGTTATTCATCCATAAGGTCAGCTCTTCAAATCTACCAGTCATTCCTGAGGAGAAAGATCCTGGATCTCTGTTCCCATAAAAATTAAAATTTAGGAACCTCTATGGGACAGTTCTGTCCTGTCCTGTGGATTTCTAAGAATTGGAGTCAACTTGTGGGCACACAAAAACATCATCCTTAAGAACCAGAGTTTAATTTAGTTGTATGATGTCTCAACTACTCTGTTCTCAAAGTCACTTATGGGATTCCATTAGAATATGAATCTATTAAAGATTAGTATTTTAGCAGCTAGGATCAGAAAAGGGGATCTCTTCTCTGATATATTCAGAAATATCAATTTTGCCTCAGTTGTGTTTATATTTTCATGCTTCTGTGTGGTTACAATTGTACATTTTTTTTAGAGAATTCACATCTTTCTCTTTACCTGAATGACAGACAATGTTTCTTGTGTCTTTTCTTCAGCCGAGTACCAGCTGCATTCCCCGAATGGCTTTCAAAAGGAGACTGATGGACTTAATCCATAAACAGTAAAGTCAGTATAAAGGCAGGGGGCTCTGTTTATTGGCCATTAGTCATCCATAAAAGATAGCAGTGTTAAACAATAAACACAAAGCTCAGAGAATATCATTAACATTCCGTACAGAATAAATGTTTCTGCAATATAGTGATGGTTAGTAGCCAAATCCCCAGAGGGCTCTAGGGCTGGATTTGTCATCTGCTGTGTTTTAACCTGCAATAGCTTTCTGAAAAGCGATTTCTGGTTCTCTGCTCTGATGGATGTTCTCAAAGAGGAAAGTTACCACTTCTGGCTATGAGGCATGCCTACATTGGATTAACTTGATGAAGAGCTGATCCCTTCACGATTTAAACCCCCTCAACTTAAAGTAACATTATAGAAATCTTGCCACATCCCACAAATTAACTAACATTACTTCACAAGAAAGTGCAGTATGAACTTTGACACCTTTGCAAATAGCTAACCACCCAAAGAGATAAATTTGCTTTTGTTTTATTTTCTAGAAGAACATGGGGTGGGGCGGGGGGGGGCAAACAAAAGAAAGTGCTTCATGTATTAATTGATGCTGGAAAAACATTTGACAATATTCAACACCCATTCCTAATAAAAGCTCTTAAGAAGACAGGGATGGAAAGGAAAATCCTCAACACAAAAAAGGCCATATATGAATAATCAGTGGTCAATATTGCAATCAATAGAAAAAAGTTGGAAACACTTTCACTGCATAAGGGAACCTGAAAAGAATGACCTTTATCTCCACTTTTATTCGACATTGAGCTGGAAGTCCTAGCCAGTACCATCAGACAGCAGCAAGACATGAAGGAAGTACAATTGGTCAAAGAAGTGAAACTATTTGCAGGTGATATGATTTTATATAGAGAGAATCCTAACATGTCCACAATAGGATTGTTAGAAACAACTGGGGAGTTTAGTAGAGTAGGAGGATGAAGATTACAAGTCATTTGGATTTCTATATTACCAGTAATGAGGATACTGAAGAAGATATCAAGAAAACAATACCACGCATAATAGGCACAGAAAAGATGAGAGTCCCAGGAATGAACGCAACCAAATAAACACAAAGGACCTGTATAGGAAAACTGCAGAACACTATTACAGGATATTAAGAGGAACTTAGATGAATAGAAAAATATTCTATGTTCTTGGATTGGAAGACTCAATATTGTGAAAATGGCAATACTACCTAAAACAGTCTACAAATTTAATGCGATCCTGAAGTAAATTCCAGCATCATTCTTTAAAGAAATGGAAAAACGACTTAGCAATGTCATATGGAGCGGGAAGAAACGCAGGATAGGTAACAAACTCAGAAAGAGGATCAGAAGAAAAAGGAGTCAAGATAGCATTCAGGTAGAATCACCCACATGGTGCTCCTGTCGCTAGATCAGAAAATTAGGTAAGGAGGCCAATACTGGGAAGGTGGGTGCTAAAAATAGATTCAGTGTCCTAGGATCTGGTTCCACCTTCCCCCTGTGATTTTCACCCACGAAGCAACTCGAGAACTCACTGAAACTCTCTAAGCTCACTCCTTATGTCTGCAGGATCGGCTACACCCTTGCCAAGTCCTGCAGATGGCAAACACCATCCCTTCCCTCACCCAATATGTGAGACCTGCAGCAAGCAACAATTTCCTCATGTGACAGTCTGAAAGTGGTCAAACTCCCAGGCTTGAGGAGAGCCTCTGAGTAATAGCCACAAGACCTCACACCTAAGTTCCCTCCCTGCTGGCCTCCCAGTTTCTGCAGTCCAGGAATGGGATGACTACATCGGCCACTCCTTTCC
Organism: Nesogale talazaci; assembly: GCA_004026705.1. Classification (NCBI taxonomy): domain Eukaryota; kingdom Metazoa; phylum Chordata; class Mammalia; order Afrosoricida; family Tenrecidae; genus Nesogale; species Nesogale talazaci. The sequence goes on along the minus strand of PVJH01002340.1, from coordinate 50,440 downwards.
CTCTCTCCCCTACTCCATATCTTCCAGCATGGGTAACAATGCATAATGAGATAATACATTGGAGCAAGTGAAGAGCTGCTGGGATATTTACCTGTGACAAAACTCAGTTTCTCAGAGCACAGTGGGCAGTGTGGTGCAGGACAGTGACAGCTGTGATACAGGAGTGCAGCCAGGGGAAAATAAACTTCTGGTCAGCCCCAAGCCTATTCTACTAGTCCAATCCTCTTCCCTGGGGAACAGCATGGCACAGCCCCAATACCAGGACACCCCACAAGCCCATTCTAAAAAGAGAACAAGAAATTATTTCTCTCTCTCTCTTTTTTATCTTGAACATGAATAAAATAAAATTATATATATTATTATATATATAATATTTAAAGCACACTAGTCGGAGGGAACATGAGGTGTCAAAGGGATCAAATATCAGGCATCAAAGAACTAAAAATTATATCATTATAAAAGAGGGGGAGTGCAGATTGGGGACTCAAAGTCCATCTGTGGGGGAAGTGGCCTGTCCTTACAGAAGGGTCATGGAGAGGAGACAAGTCAGCCAGGGCACAGTGTAGCAATGATGAAACATGCAACTTTCCTCTTCTAGTTCTAAAATGCTTCCTCCTTACCATTATCATGCTCGCATTCTACCTTACAAATCCAGTTGGTCCAGAAGATGTATGCTGGTACAGACAGCAACTGGAAAAATGGGGTATCCAGGACAGATGATCCATTTAGGACCAGTGGGGAGAATGATGACACCGGGAGGATGAAGAAAGTGTTAAGTAGAAAGGGGAAACCAATTATAAGGATCTACATACATATAATCTCCTCCCTGGGGTGTGGACAACGGGGAAGTGGATGAAATGAAACACCAGACAGCGTTCAACAAGACAAAATTGTAATAGTTTATAAATTATCAAAGGTCCATGAGGGAGGGAGGAGCCGGGAAGGGGTGGAAAAGCCAGGGGCTTAAGTGGAAAGAAAATGTTTTGAGAGTGATGATGGCATCAAAAGTACAAATGGGCTTTGCATACAATGGATATATAGATGGATTGTGCTAAGAGTTGTATGAGCCCCCAATAAAAAGATTTAAAATAATAGACAACTAACAAAAAAAAACCACTTTCAATTACAGACTGTCATGTTTTTTATAATTTTGATTATAACCCACAAGAATGTTGTCCTTTAACATAATATTAACATAACAATTCTCATTGCCAGAACACAATTGTAGGACTTTAACATTACAATATGGAAAGAGATAATAGGTCTTGAAAGCCAGAGTCCAAGCCCCAAACAGCTCTACCAGTTCTGGTCCCTCAAAGAGTCTTTAAAAGCTCGAAAATTGGGATCTTAAAGACTTGAAAATGAACAAGCAGCCATCTAGCTCAGGAGCAACAAAGCCCACTATCGATGGAGAAACCAGCCTGCGTGATCATGAGGTCCAGAAGGAGTCAGGTAACAGGCATCAAAAAACAAAAATCATTTCATTGTGTAGCATCCTTCCTAATACGATTGCTGAAAATAAGTGGGTCCATAAGCAAACATGGTGGAGAAAGTTGATTGGGCCTGGCTACCAAAACCTAAAGCATCTTAAAGGCTTGAAGGTAAACAAGCGGCCATGTAGCACAGAGGCACCAAAGACCACATGGAAGAAGCCTGTCTGATCACTAAGGGTCGAAGGGATCAGGTATCAAGCAACAAGGAACACAAATCTCATCATGGTGAATGAGGGGGAGTACAGAGTGGGGACTCAAAGCCCCATTTGTGGGCAATTGTACATCCCCTTACAGAAGTGTCATGGGATCAGATGACCTAGTCAGGGTGCAGTATAGCAACAATGAAACATACAACTTTCCTCTAGTTCTTAAATACTTCCTGCCTCCAACGATCATGATCCAAATTCTACCTTACAAATCCAGTTAGACTGGATGAGGTTCAGTGGTACAAATGGGAACTGGAAATACAGGGAATCCAGAACAGATGAACCCCCTCAGGACCAATAGTGAGAGTGGAGATACCGGGAGGGTGGGGTAGAAAGGGGAAGCCAATTACAGGGACCTATAAATAACCTCCTATCTGGAGGATGCACAGTGGAGGAGTGGGCAAAGGAAGACATCAGACAGTATAAGATATGACAAAAAAATAATAATTTATAAATTATCAGGGGTTCATGAGCTAAGGAGGAATGGGAGAGAGGGGGAAAGATGAGAAGCTGATATCAAGGGCTCAATTAGAAAGCAAATGTTTTCAGAATGATGATGGCCCCAGGGATATGAAGATGCTTGGTACAATGTATGTATGTATGGATTATAATAAGTGTTATAAGAACCCTCAATAAAACGATTTATTAAATATAACAAAGCCTGCAAATCTTGGCCAAACAGTTCAGAGCAGGCCCGTGCCCCCACTGCAGCCCTGCCCCAATTTGGCCAGTGGCAAACTTACAGCAGCCTGCCACAGCCCAGACTCTAAGGCCCCCATGCCAGTGTCCACTCAATCACCATAGCACCCTGCCTACATAGCAGTCTGACCTACCACCTTAATAGGCCACAGGTAAACCTCAAGAATTCTTCCCAGTCACACAGAGAAAGAGCTCAGGGCGTCTTGTTATCCAGAAACATGATGCAGAGTTCCAGAAGAACACACAAACAACACCATACTTTAAGCTCGCAACAAGAAAACAAGAAAAGGAAAACACAACCATGGAGGAAGTTACAAACTTAATAATGCTTATAGAAGAAGCAGATGTTGATCTGCCACAAAGATATAGCTTCAGGATGATGCTTAGATTAATACAGAATATGAGGGAAGCAATATGGAATAAGGATACAATGATAGAGGAAATGAAGTCCATGATAGAGGGAATAAAGTCCATGATAGAAGAGAAGAAGTCCATATATCGAAGGAAAATACAAGAACCATTAGATAAGGCAATAGAAGCAAAACACATGATCATGAACCAACAGACTATAAAAGGTCGAAAATCATAGCAGCAACCTCGAGGACTTTCAGGCAGACTTCAAAAAATGGAAAAGACATTCAGATAATATAGTCAAAGAGGCTGAAAAAAACTTGAGGTCAATGACAGGTGATATGAAGAGGAATAATATTCAAATAACTGGCCTACCACAACAAGACACAACAAAGAAGTCAACAGCTAAATTAGTGAGTGAACTTCCTGGAAGCAAACTTCTCCACTTCTTCCCCACTTTAATGAGTGAGAATCAAACACTCATACAGTAAGCAGAGAGAATCTCAATTAGACTAACTCCCCAAGAAAAACTCACCAAGGCACATAATAATTCAATTATCCAACTTTGAAGAAAAAGAGAACATTTTTAGAGCAGCAAGAGATAAAAAGGTGGTCAATACACGGATGCTCAGGTAAGAATATGCTCAGACTTATCAGCATATAGCATGAAGAGGAGTAGAGAAGGTGCAGCATCTCCTGAAAGCTGAAAGAAAAAACTACCAGACTGAGAATCCTCTACTCTCACAAATTTTCTAATAAGATAGACCATGAGGTAAGAATCTTCCAGGATAAGAAAAAACTCAAAGAATGTGCCATAATACACCCAACCCTGTGAAAAATCCTTGCCGATTCACTTTGGTCAGAAGATCAAGGTCCACCAACCACAAGCAGGAGACTGCCATATAGTGCAACTCCACTGAGAAGTCAATGGGTTGAAAACAATTACCAAGATAACATTTTCTCAGCGTCAAAGGCAAGAATGAAGCTTTTCACACAAACACAGCATACTGATAAGAATGGAAATAGGAAAAATTCCAGCACAAAAGGTACGAGATGACAGCAATGAATCTACGGATAGGGTTAACTCAGAATGTCACAACCCTCAACTTTTCCATTAAAGACAAAGGTTACCAGACGGGTTCATAAAACATAACCCATCAATCTGCTGCCTGCAAGAAACACGGTTTAAGCTCACAGAAAAAATACACTATAAATAAAAGGTTTGTGGAAAATATACCAAACAAAAGGCAACTTAAATGCAGGGGTTGCAATCCTAGTTTCTGAGATGATTGACCTCAAGGTGGAATTCATAATGGGACAAGGATGGGCACTATATAATGCTCAAAGGATCAGTAGGCCAGAAACTAGTGAGTATAATGTGTGCCCAATGGAATTCATCAAACTATTCAAAAGATGAAAAAAGAATTAACAGACTCAACAATCAGAGTAGGTGACTATAATACACCGCTACCAGAGATAGATAGATCACTGAAGAAGAAATTCAGCAAGGAGGCTACATACTATAATTAGGCAACTAGACCTGATAGACATTTATAGCTTTCCATCTAAATGCCACAAAAAATCACATTCTTTTCAAATGCATATGGTTCATTTTCAAAAATAGACCACATGGTGGGACAAAAGTTGAGCCTGAGTAATTTCAAACATGCAGAGATTACTCAGATGTCCCTTTCAGGTCACCATGCCATAAAGCTGGCAATAAAAGAACAACCAGAAAAACAAGGACAAACAATTGGAGGATGAATAATGATTGTCTGTGACACAAATGGATACTGGTCCACATTACAACACAATTAGGAAGTTTCTAGAAACTAAGGAAAATGATAATACAACACACCAAAATCTGTGAGATAAAGCAAAAGAAGTTCTCAGAGGAAGTTTAATAGCAATGAACGCATATTTTTAAAAAGGAAGAGAGACTTATGGCTTATATGCTATCACAAAACCCCCAGAAACTAGAACAGAGTCAATAGAACAACCAGTCCAATAGCCAAAGTAATAATAACAATCAGGGCAGAGTTAAATGAGAAGACAAGAAAACATTGCAAAAATCAATGCAGTAGAAATCTGGTACTTTGAAAGAATTGACAGACTGCTTGCAAACCTAAGCAAAGAAAGGAAGGAGCAAAGATCAATAGGCAGAATGAGAGTTGGAGCTGGGGAAATCATAATGGATGCCAAGAAAATTAAAAGGATAATCACACACACACGATAATCACAAAGTATTCTGAAAGTCTTTATTTCAATTAATTCAACAACATGGAAGAGATGAACAAATATGTGGAACTCCAAACCCTACCTAGATTATTGCAGATAGAGGTCAAGAACCTCAACAGACCCATTTCAAAAGAAGAAATAGAGGGTGTGCCACAGAACATGGAGTTCCAGATGGAGTGTCAAGGATATACTTTGGGGCCAGTGTGTGTCATCCTATGTGACTCAATCGTGGGGCACTCCTGGAGATCAATTAGCAGACCCTGAACTACTTACAGGTTTTTATTTTGTTATTTTTTACATATATTACATATACTATATATTTACTATATATATTGAAAATTGAAATATCTTTATTATTGTCATTTTAGTTTCTTTGGTTGCTTCATCTTAGGATGCATGTGTTCTTTTGTACATATTTTGGTCTCCCCAGGCATATCTAGATAAGATAGGCTGGAAGAACAGTATGCAGGTGAAATGACAGGATTGATGGTTCCAGAAGGGGGGTGGGAACATGGGAGATAGGGAGTAGGAGGGAAAAGCAGTGTCCCTTGACTAGTCCAGGGACAAGGGAATAACAAGAAATTCAAAATCAGTGACAAGGTGGGTGTGAGATGCACAATATGGATTGATCAAGAGTATTGTAACAGAGAGAAAATACTGAAACCCCAGTAGAGGCTGAACATGATGGGGGGACAAGAGGAAAGTAAAAGAAAATAGAGGAAAGAACTTGGAGATAAAGGGCATATGTAGAGGTCCAAATACAGACCTAGGTGGGTATATTTATATAGGATGATGGGAAAATAGATAAACATGCATATACCTATAGGATTAGTATTGGGACAGCATATGGACATTGGACGTCCACTCAAGTACTTCCTCAGTGCAAGAACATTTTGTTCTATCAAATTGGCCTTCCATGATGCTCACCTTCCTGAAGGATCACTGAAAACAAATGTGTACATAAGTTATCAAAAGATAGTGTCTGGGGTCTTAAAAACTTAAAAGAAAACATGGGGCCATCTAGCTGAGAAGCAACAAAGGCCACATGGAAAAAGCACACCAGTCTGTGTGACCATGAAGTGCCAAAGTGATTAGTTATTAGGAGTTAAGAACTAAAAATCACAACATTGCATGTCCACCTCCCTGATATGATTGTTGAAGACAAATGGGTGCATAAGCAAATGTGGTGAAGAAAACTGAGGGTGCCTGGCTAACAAAAGATATAGCATCTGAGGTCTTAAAGGCTTGAAAGTAAACAAGCAGCCATCTAGCACAGAAGCAACAAAGCTCACATGGACTAGCCTGTTTGACTATGAGGTGTCGAAGGTGTCAGGCATCAAAGAACTAAAAATTGTATCATTATGAAGGGGGAGGGAGTAATGAGTGAGGACCCAAAGTCCATCAATAGGTGAAGTGGCACCCCCTTGCAGAAGGGTTGCAGGGAGGAGAGGAGTCAATCAAGGTACAGTGTGGCAACAATGAGGTATGCAACTATTCTCTAGTTCTCAAATGCTTCCTCCCACCCACTATCATGATCCCATTTCTATCTTGCAAATCTAGCTAGACCAGAGGATGTACACTGGAGTCAGAAACATGGGGAATTCAGGACAGATAATCCCTTCAGGACCAATGGTGGCTGTGATGATACCGAGAGGTCTGCATATGATCTCTCTGGAGTACAGGCAGCGGGAAAATGAGTGAAGGGACACATTGAACTGAGTATGATATGAAAAAGTAATAACAATGTATAAATTATTAAGGGTTCATGGGGGGGGATAAGGGGAACTAGCACTGGGGGCCTAAATGAAGAGAGACTGTTTCGGGGGTGATGATGACAACAGGTGTGCAAATGTAGTATGCATACAATTGATGTATGTGTTGATCGTGATGGGAATTGTATGAGCCCCAAATAAAATGATTAAAAAAAAGGAAGGGGAAAGAGGAGCTTGTACCAAGGGCTCAAGTAGAAAATATTTGGAAATGAAGATGGCAATATGTATTCAAATATGCTTGATACAAATGATGTATTGAATGTTATAATAGCTGTAAGAGCCCCCAATAAAATTATTGGGAAAAAAAAGAAGAAATAGATATATTACCAAGAAACTACCAGCAAAAAAAAAAAAAAAAAGCTCACAGACCAAATTGTTTCACAGGAGAATTCTGTCATTCAGGAAAGAGCTGACATCGATCCTCCACATGTCATTCCAGAACATAAAAAAAGATAGAAAACTCCCAAACCCATTCTACAAGACCAGTGTAATTTTTATACCCAAAGAGGGCAAGAATTGTATGGGAATAGGGAACTATGGACCAGTAATCTCTAATGAACATAGATACAAAAATCCTTAGCAAAATATTGACAAGTAGAATACAGAAGTATATAAAACATATCTATCATGACCAGGTGGGACTCATTCCTGGGATGCAGAACAGTTCAACATTGAAAAATCCATAAACATTATTTGCCACATTGATAAGAAAAAGGATAAGAATTACATGATATCAATAGACACAGAAGAGACCTTTGACAATATCCAACCCCCATTCTTAATTAAGACACACAAGAAGATAGCAATGGAAGGAAAATTCCTCAAGTTAATACAGGCTATTTATGAAAAGCCAACAGCCAACATCATAATCAATGGATAAAAGGCAAAATCAATCCCATGGAACAAGGGGATGAGGTAGGATATATTACTGGAGGTCCTCGCTAACAACTTAAGGCAGTGAAGGGTGTTAAATTATCTAGCTGCGAGGTGAGAAGGTGAAACTATTGCTATTTATAGGTAATATGTTTCTATACATTGAAAATGCCCAAAGCACCACAACAGGAGTACTGGCAGACATAGAGGAATATAGAAGAATGATGGGATAAAAGCTCAACAAGCAGAAGTCTATTGGTTTACTATATACATAGAATAAGACTATAGAAAAGATAAAAAAGGCAGTACCCTTCACTATAGCCAAGAACAAATGGACATATCTAGGGATATATCTAACTGAAATACACACAACACTTATACAAGGAAAGCTACAAGACCTTACTACTGGAAACCATAATGGAATACTATTCAGTCCTAAAAAACATCAATGAAACTCTTCATGACATGGAGATCTGGAAGACATTGTGCTGAGTAAAATTAGTCAATCACCAAAGGACAAATACTGTATGATACTGTATGAGTCCAGTGCTGTAGGAACAAGCAATAGGGCAGGCATGAGTTCAGGCTTGCAGGCCATCCATTCTACTCGTAGGGTGGCCAGACAGCCTGGTAGAGAGCCTGACTGGTGCCAATGAATTATACACCAACCTCTCTAGGTGTGTATCCTAAAGACCACTTTTCTGGAGGCTTTTCACATTAGCTGGGATCACTTGTTAAGGGAGGGGAAAGAGATGTCTACTGAGTGGCCTTCCTGCAAAGCTATGAGGGCCCCCTAGACAGGCAGATAGCCCTATCAGAGGGATGAGGGGCTATTGATGGGATAATTAAGGCAGGACAGGGTAAAGGGAGCAAATACATCTGGGGAAGCACAGATGCATGACTGTTGGTAGAAAAAGCAGGAGTGACCTCCAGGTGGGGGGGAAATCAACTGCAAATGCTTTGGGGGGACCCTAGTGGAGGAGTATCCCTGGTGGTATGCACCAAATGAGCTACATTGACTGTAACTCCTGAGCACATGTCTTAGAATGCTGGTATACAGAATCCTGAATCTTCTGTGTGCACAGCACACTCCAGAGGCTGCAATGGTGAAAGCCAATGTGGAAACTCCACTGGGTCAACTGGACTCAGACACACTTGTAACCTAAGGACTGAAGACTGAAAATTCATGGTTTCGAAGGAAATGGAAGACAGCTGTAGCAAGCTTGTTGAACTGTTGGTAAGAAGACAAACATGGTCTTTCTACATCAATGCCCTATATGTTGTATGAAGATATGTATTATTCTGGAAAACCTGTGACTGACATTCTCAGTGATTATTATTACAAATTTACCCTGAAAATTAATTCCCATTGTTCTTGTACAGAGCATCCAGCTGGTATTCTGTATAAGTAAATAATTCAGGTGCTGGGATAGGGAGGTTGTTTACATATGCCCAATATCCCTCTCTCAACAGAGTTTTAAAAATATTAGTACTAGGGACTAATCAAAGACAATATTAATGAAAGATGGTTATGCCCCAGAAGGATGATCGATAAGACTCTACCACAAATTAGCAAGGAGCTTTTGAAAAGGAGTCAGTGGTAGATTTAAAAACAAAACAGAACAAAAAAACATAGATCCAGCAATGGGTTTGGAGTTCACACTAAATTCTAGCTCCAATTTAATAACAATTAGCTCTTACATCATGGCCCTGCTCGATACTCCCTCAGAAAGGGAATACAGAAGATCTGAATGCAGTAGCAAAACAAGTAGCCATTTAAATGACATGTTAACTAAAACCACATGGAAGAAATACACCAAGATCAGTCAGTGACCAAAAAATCATAAATAATATATTCCAAAGACAAAGAAAGGAATAGTATCAGAGCCTAAATTGTTAGAATCTGGTTTTCATAAGACTCTGAATGACAGTGGGAACCCAAGGTACATTTATGGGATCTACATAGGAAATAAGCCACTGGTGATCTCCCTCTATTAATTAGAGGAGTAGGAGGAAAATGGTTACCAAATAACATGCATTGGAGAAATGACTATAGAAGAGCAAAAAGATAGACCTGACTTGAATGATTCAAACCTTGTCAATTGGCCCCTCTCTGGTGCATGTTAGGCCTGATCTGGTTTTCAACATTGTCTGTGTTTATTGTTTTTTTGTTAGTTCATTAGGAATCACCCGTCTGAATTTGTGTTATATGTTTTTCTATTTGGAGGTATGTGAAACCCAGGATTTATGAACCGATTGGAACAGCAAATAGAATAAGGGTTCTGGGAAAACAGTGGTGGGCTTGGGTAAAATGGGACTGATGTCAAGGAGTTTAAGAAGAAAAAGAATGTTTGGAAACTGGCAGCAATTGTATAATACTGCTGAGTGTGATTGAACTATAGAATGATATGATAGCTGTATTAACTACCAAGAAAATGGTTTTTTAAAAAAGAAAAGGTGCTTTGTAAACTCTTCCTTTTGCTTCAAATGATTTATGTCCTCACTTGGAACCATATTGAAATTAGCTGGCATTTGTCATACATTGTAATTATAGTTGCACTTGTTGAATTTCCTAGAACCAGATTCCAGAAACAATAAAGAGGAAAACAAAAGCATGTTTCTAAGTGATTTCATTTTCATGGTTTATATGATCATTTTAGTCATCTACCTAAGGATTTATTTTGAAGGCTAAGTGGTAATTACACATGAATGCACTTCCAAAACCAATTTGAAATGCCTTCCATTGAAGCACTTAGGGACTCAAGAGAGCGTGAAAAACCTGGAGACTTTGTCCCCTTAGAGTAAATAACCAACCACAGTTACAGGTCTGTTGCGTCAAAAAAGAGCACAGCAGAGCTGAGGAATAGGCTTAAGTAGCTGGCAATTTTGAATGCTCAGAAATCTTAGAAAAAGTAGCATCTTCTTGTTACTTTGAGGAAATCCGTTATTTTTTTTACACCATCTCAATAGGAAGTGAGTGACTTTTGTAATCCCGTGTGAAACATGTCATGATTAATAAAGCCTCCTTCGTGAGGTTGTCTTGAGGGCTAAATATAGATAGAGCACTCTGTTGTAGAATTAATGGTCAATCAATATTAATTCTTTTCCTTTTGTGTTCTGCCTTTTCCTACTGTTATTAAAGAGAAAAACATGCTGTGTTGATCCTAAGCATTAATGTAGGTGGAAGAAACTGAGGAACTGAATACCCAGATGAATGTCTCAGACCTTTTCATGATAAGCATAAACACAATGGCTAGATGTCTAATGCCTTCCCAGAACCATTGTGGAGGACAAATTATCCTAATTTCTAAGACACATAAATAGAGGCACTAACATTTTAATGTCTTCTGCATTACTGCTTAGGAGCAGGTACAAAGAGAATGATCAAATCCCCAGGTTTGAAGGTTAAAATTCTACAAAGAAAACGATCATTTTTCTAAAGTAATGAATGACTCAGCATATTTGTATGTACAGCAGTGAACAATAGTGAAATGACCAATTTGCTATTTTTAGATCATACTGAAGTCCTATAAAATTTTAAACATAGATACCCCATCAAATGCCTAGAACAAGAAGGCAAACAAAAGGCCTAAGGAGAATCCGCAGTGGAGAGTAAGGACTGGGGTCGCAAGTGCACACACAGCTGCCATGGCTTCAGCTATTTGACAGCTGTGGTATTTCTGTGGCTGCCATCACTGCCCTCTGCCTCTTACTGAAATTCTTAATTTTTCCATTGCTGAGTCTTTGTGGTTGACTCTTGGCCATACTCCAGAGCCAAGTTCTACTTGCAGAATTGCCCATGATATCTACCAAACTACACTACCCAAGATTCATTTCTTTCCTAGTTCTCCATATTACATTTGTTGACTTGACCACCTGTCAACTCAATCTGACTTCAGCACTGCCAAGTCATCTTCCTCTATAACCAGTACGTGTGATCTCCTGTAATTCTAAGCCATCTTCGCTTTACAGATATGAAACATTTTAGCGCCCTGTGACAATGGTATCCCATTCCCTTCATGGCTGTAAGCAGGTAATGTGGTATTTGTGTACACACAGCTCCAAACATATTTTAGGAACATAGTCTTGAATGATCAAATTATGATTACTTGAGGGATGAGAGCTTAGCTCTGATTCCAGGTAGAATATTTTTCTGAGAGTCACCTTGATCTGGTTTTAGACTAACTTGGAGGGGATGATTTTAATGTACCCTGAGGGTCTTCACTCTATCATAGGGGAAGGCTTGGATCTGGCCACAAGATTTCTCTAATTTTAGTTTTATCAAGATAGAGTATAACATTGCTGGAGGTTCTAAGATAAACTCAGTCTTCCAGGATTTCCTGGCTCACAAAGGATTCGGGAGTTGTCTCTAGAGGTTTCCAATGAGCAGAGTAGAACGGACTATTGAAGCTATACACAGCAGTCCATGCTAACATTCTGTCTTATTTGCAATAAGGACTCAGATATACTCGCAGGCTGTCATTACACAGCAAAGTGCACTTCAATTTAAAGCTTATGTGTTTACTTTCCAAGGTTGAAATTGTTGTCAGCAGTTTTATTTTAAATAGAAGTTCCAGTCACTGACATTTTAGAATACTTTATATTTACAAAGGTGCATTTTATAAGAACATTCTAAAGTGCTGTATGAATATTATTTCATTTATCCTTATAACATCTCTGTGGAGGAAAGTGGCCCATATTGCTCTCCCTCCTCCCCTAGCATTACCAGATTCACAAAGGTCTAAAGCAAATGATTTCTAAAGAATAAGGACAGAATTCACAGCAGACCCAACCTGTTAAAGTTATATATGAAGATTAGGTTTTGACAAAGACCAGGGAAGGGAATGATTGCATCATGTCCAGAGAGTAATACTGTCTTGAAGGCAGCAGGTGGAACACAAGAAGAGAGGGATTATGAATTTAGCCTGCTCTGTTGAAGACCCTTCCTCTTGGCTCTCCTTTCTTCAATACCTACTTATGGTCACTATGAAAAGAGAAGGGAAGGCAGCCATGGCGTGAATTGATATGTAAGCACATAAGATGATGATCCTAATATTTGCTTATGAAACACCCACCTCTTGGCTGAGCCCTGGTGACAGTGGTAGTTTGCAGGACTGCGGCCCACAGGGTTGACAGTTCAAATACAGCAGCAAGGCTGGGCTTGCTACTCCCACCAGGGCAGTGATGCCACAAAAAAAAAAAAAAAAAAGAAAGAAAGAAAAGAAACACCCACCTCTTTTCTACATTTGAAGCTGGCTGACTTAAAAAATTCATTTTGGATGAAGGTTGTGTTAGGTTAGTGTTGACTAAAGAAACAAATCCAATGATACTCATATGTATGCAAGAAAGAGCTTTATAATTATATATCAATAAAATATCCCAGAACAGTCCAATTCAAGTTTATAACCCCAATACTAGTCCAGAAGTCCCTCTTCAGACTCACACAACCACATGCAATGATGCAGAATGCAGGAAGATTATAGGCCAGTGGGTGCATCAACATGTGAATCCAACAGTGGTGGAAGCAGGCCAGAACTCTGGTGGGTTTCAGAGTGGCTTGCCAGCTGGAAGATACAGGCAGAGAGAGAAGGGAACTTCCCAAGGCCCTCCGTGTGAGAAGACCACGCCAAGAAGGAGGCACCGTCAAACTGCGACCCGACTGACAGGCTGATTGCTACCTATGCTTTCATCTATCTTCAAGTTGACATGAAATTATGCAACTGCCACTGTTGGCACAGCAGCTTCTGTTCTCATTCATTAATTTTTATCCATGTTGTTCAGGGGCATTAGTCACATTATTTTCAATGAATCAATATTCTTCTTCTTTCTATTCTGGTTACTCTATTGCTTTTTTCTGCCCCATTATAAGCCCATCTTTATTTTAAAGTGATGTTGGCTGTTTAGTTTCATGCAGATGACTTTTGAAAGCAGCACAGTACTTAGGAATAATATTACTAATTGTGTGGCGCAATACGTTATTTATCTACATGGTGAATGACCTCAAGGTTTCGTTTGGGTTCAGAGTTTGAAGAGTTTCTGTATTAGGCTGGGTTGTCTATAGAAACAAATCTAGTGATACTCATCTATGTATAAGAAAGACCTGTCTCAGGGGAGGAAAGAATAGAAAGAAAGAGTCTCTATTCAGAAGTAATTATCCATTAAGAGGTCATCCCAGCCCAGTCCAACTAAGATCCACATGTCCCTCTTGAGACTCGTGTAGCATTCTGTGCCAATGACACAGAATGGTGAACTGAAGCAAGAAGCTCAGAGGCCAGTTAGTACTGAGTTGCAGGGATCCAAGGTCAGTGGAAACCTAGCAGAACACCAACAGCTTTCTGAGTCAGGTGTCCCACATTGGACCACCCTTTGAGGCAGACTGGGGTCCTGCAGGCAGGAAGATGGAGGGGCAGAGTGGGAGGGAGATTCTCAGTTTCCCCCATTATAAGGTCACACCCCCCAAAGATGCATCATCAGGGTGTGACCCAATTGACATATTGGATTCCATTCCTATGCTTTCATAAAAATTCAGATTGACATAAAATCATTTGACTACCACTGGATCTAAGGGTAAGTCCCTAAGTCTCAAACAGTCCATGGATTCTGGTGTTTTATTTTGCTTTGTTCCTGTTTTAGTAATTTGAATTCTTATCCACATTTTTCCTCCCATTTTATCTGGTTCTACTGAAAAGAAAATGGTAATGGTAGCTATACATCATCTAAATGAGGGCATAGTGTGTAGACTGTCCTTCAGGCTAGTTTCTTCTTTGAATCTTTTCTTTCTTTCTCTTTGCACCTGATGAGTAAGAGTCAATAGTTGTATCTTAGAGAGACTAATGAATTTGTAAAGATGGCATTTTCAAATGGTCAAGATAGCCTAGCAAGTATGTACTAATAATCTGTACTCCTGAGGAATATCAGTTTGATTAACTTTAAATGATTCTGTAGGAGCATTTGATAACTATATATAATTTTAAGGAACCCTGCATGCATATTAGGTTATGACTTGGGGGTTATGATTCCCATTATAGCTTTGAGGAAACCAAGACTTAGAAAGAATAAATAACTTATTCAAAGTAATACAGCTAGTCGATTGCAGCTAGCATTACAACCCATGTATCTGCACTCTGGGAAAGATATGTGCGGGAATGATTATCAAGAATTTGGGATTATGGTGTAAGGAACATATCATTGGATCTGCCTGAGATTATTGATATTGCCCTACTAAGCACTAAGATCTTTCATTTAGTGCTTCATCTCAAGAGGCTAGAATAGAATCCTACAGTTTATTTGGTTGGTTCACTGAAGCACAAATTAAGTAATGGCCTAAAATTAAATAAATGCCAGGCATACTTTGGTATAAAGTAAAAGACATTCAGAGACTTAAGCATGTTAGAGCAGGTTGATCAGGTTGGACCCAGGGAGATCCCAAAGGATACCCTTTCACCCCAATGGCAAAGAACACATTGGTGAAGAGAACCCCAGAATCTTTGCTTTTTGCATAAGTTAGATTTCACAATGAGAATTGCCTTAACTCTTTTAAGACACCTAACTACAATAGGGCTGATTGAACCTAGTAAAGAAGTGTTAATAACTTCCAATTTATTATAATACACTTTCATATTATAAGGGGGAAATTTGAGAAAGTTCAGTGCCTTCCACCTCAATAAAATATCAAATATCTAGTTCTTCAGTGGTCTAGAATATGTCAATATATTCCTTCTACACTGAAAAATAAGTTATTCCACCTGACCTCCCTACAATTAAATAAAGAGCACAATGCCTGGTGAGGCTCTTTGTATTCAGTGACAACCTATCCCTCATTTGAGGGTGCCATTACAGCCTATTTATCAAGTAGCTCACAAAGCTGCTGCTTTTGAATAGGGTCCAGGACAAGAAAATGTTCTGCCATGGAATCAGGCTGCCAGACAAGTCACTTTGTCACTTAGGTCATATGACCCAGCAGATACAATGGCGCTTGAGGTGTCAGTGGCAGATGGAGATGGTGTTCAGAGTCTTTGGCAGGGCCTAAATAAAGAATCACTGTGCCTGCCTTTAGTAATTTGGAACAGAACCCTGTTCTCCTCTGCGATAGCTAGCCTCTTTTCGAGAACCAATTTTTGACATGCTACTGGGCCTTAGCCGATACCAAACACTGCAACATGGGCCTCCAAGTCACCTTGCTGCTTGAGCTACCCATCATAATCTGTGTGTTATCTGACCAAACACATTTTTTTAAAAGTCAGATGTACAGCAACTCTTCATCATTAAATGGAAATGTACATATGAGTTGGTATGTATTACTCCTACAACATAAATGGTGACTTCATCAGATAAAATGCACAAGAATACAATACAATACATGCACATCTGTGGAAAGGGATTGAGAAGCTTCATATCATCAATCAGAACAAATCCTGAGCTGACTATGGAACAGACTATCAATTGTTTCTATACAAATTTAAGTAGAAGTTGAAAAAAACTAAAGCAAGTCTATGATAGCAAAGTACAATATTGACCATATCCTACCTGAATTTAGAGATCATATCAAGAATAGGTTTGATGCACTAAATACTAATGACCAATGACCAGACGAATGACATGAAGGATATCATACTCAAAATTAAAAAGACAAGTAGGATAGACAAGACCAAAATTGATGTCAGAAGACACTTGGAATTTGCTCCTGAATGTAGAGTAACATAAATGAATAGAAGAAGTTGTAATGTTAAAAAAAGAGCTCAACCTAAAAAATGGGTACAGAGGCAAACAAAAAGATGGTGCCCAGCTACCAAATGACTGAATGTCTAGAGTCTCAAAGACTTGAAGATAACTGAGTTGCCATTCAGCATGGAGACAGCAAAGACCTCATGGAAAAAGCACACCATCAAGGGTGATCAAGAGGGCCCAAAGGGAGCAGATATCGAGCATCAAAGAACAGGAATCACTTGAGTGATTCCTGAGTGAGTGATTATGAGTGAGGGGAGGGGCAGGGTGGGGACCTAAGGCCCATTGGTGGGTAATTGGCCACCCCCTTAGAGGGGAGAAACAAGAAGAAGACAGACTAGTCAGAGTGCAGCCAGGCAGTGATGATGCATACAAGTTTCCTCTTGTTCCTGAGGTCTCCCTACCCCCCAACCATCATGATCCCAACTCTACCTTGCACATCCGGATGGACTGGAGAAGGTACACTAGTGGAGAGGGGGGCTGGAGATATGGGGAAATCAGGATGGATGAGCCCCCTTGGGCCGGTGATTAGAATGGAACTACTGGATGGGTGGAGAGAAGATGGGATAGAGACGGAACCAGCTGCAAGGATCTACATATGACCTATCTGGAGGACGGGCATGGGGGAGTGGGCTGAGGGAGGTGTCAGGCAGGGTAACATATGACAGAATAATAATTATTTATAAAGTATGGAGGGTGGATGGGAGTGAGAGAGCAGGGGAACAGGGGACGGGTTGGAGGAACCGACATCAGGGGCTGGGGGAAAGGGCGGCTGTTTGGAGACTGATGACGGCAGCAGACGTGCGAGGGGTCTTGTCACAGTATGTTTATTTATGTATTTGAAAAATGATGTATGAGCCCCCAATAAAATGATTTTTAATTTAAAAAAAGAGCTCAACCTAAAAATGTAAAAGGCTAGATCAAGAAGACTAAAATATTATAACAAAGTATGCAAAGACCTGATTTAGAAAACCAAAAAGAAAGAATGTGGGGTTGAGCCCCGGTGGCGTAGTGGTTGTGCACGGGACTGCGGCCCACTGGGACGGAAGTTCAATTTCAGCAGTGGGGCTGGGCCTCCTACTCCCACCACCAGAGAGCAGTGATGCCCCCCACCCCCAAAAAAAACAAAAACAAAAACAAAAAGAAAGAATGTGTTTGGCATATCTTAAGCTGAAAGGACTGAAGAAAAATTCAACACTTGAGTTGAAATATTGAAGGATTCTATACATAAAGGGCTAAGCATCTCAGAAAACATTAGAAGAAGGTAGCAGGAATAAATAAAATCACTGTACCAAGATAGTGTACCAAAATAATTGGCACAACAATTAAGAAGGTAGCTATGGTTAAGAAATTAAGCTTCAGCTTATAAGTTCAAGCTGCACTAAAGGCAATAGAAAAAATTCTGGCTCCAGGAGTTGACAGAATGCTAATTGAAATATTTTAACAAGCAGATGCAACACTGAAAATGTTCATTTTCCTAGTCTAAGAAACTTGAAAGACAGCTAAATGACCAACCAACTGGAAGAGATCCGTATTTATGTCCATCCCAAAGAAAGGTCACCCAACAGAGTATAGGAATTATCAAACTATATAGTTAATATAACATGCAAGTAGGATTTTGCTGATCATTCAACAAGAGGGGTCAGAGAACAGTGGCAGAGAAATTGAAACCAGATTGAGAAGAGGATGTGGGATGAGAAATATCCTTGCTGACATCAGATAAATCTTGGCTCAAAGCAGTGAATTTCAGAGATACATTTCTTGGTGTTTTAATGGTGATGCAAAGGTACTTGACTGGATGAATGATTACAAATTATGGGTAACATTGAAAGAATGCAAATTCCAGAACACTTCAACGGTACTCCTGGGAAACCTGTACATGGAGCAAACACCACAAGGAAATACCACATGCTTTAAAATCAGGAAAGGTGTGTGCCGGTAATTCAAAATCCGTTGTAATAGTACATTAGCAGGGAACTGCCAGAAATTCAAGCGGGATTCAGGAGAGGATAAAGAATGAGGAATATCATTGCTAACTTCAATGGAATCTTGGCTGACAGCAGTGGGTGCCAGAAAGATGTTTCCTTTTGTTTTATTGACTATGCAAAGTCATTCCACTGTGTGGGTCATGACAAATTGTGGATAACATTGTGAGGAATGAAAACTTCAACGTATTTATGCTCATGCTGAACCTGTATCTAACAATAAGAAGTTCAGCTTGAGGCGACCTTGAAGGTACAAGTAAGATACATGCAGATATGGCCTCAGTTGGTTTCCACTTCTGCCACATGCTCTCCCTCTGTCAATTTGGATCTGTGATTGAGAAAGAGAAAACATGCAACTGTTTTAAACAAGATTCTGTGCAATGTACAGGCATCAGCTGAAGTGGGCAATGGCATTCCTACACCCTTTTTGGGGACCTCCCTAAAGGTTGGTTGTGAAGGGAAATCCTATGAACAGTGCACCTGGTTGCTTACTTCAGTTGGATGGAAAAATGGCTAGATGAGTGATGGTACCCTGTGGATCATCTGCAACTGGAAGGGAGGGACATGACAAAAACTGATGATAAAGAGGTGTGAGGAATAGTTACATGGATAGACTTCTCTGAGTGGACCAAAAAAGTGAAGATATTTGTGATTCATGTGAATGCTCAACCAAGGGTGAGGAAGATTTTAATAATCAAGTGTATAGAATGATGAGTTCCCTGAAAACCAGTTATCCTTTCTCCAGTCCCTTCTGTCATAGGAATAGTTACATGGATAGACTTCTCTGAGTGGACCAAAAAAGTGAAGATATTTGTGATTCATGTGAATGCTCAACCAAGGGTGAGGAAGATTTTAATAATCAAGTGTATAGAATGATGAGTTCCCTGAAAACCAGTTATCCTTTCTCCAGTCCCTTCTGTCATTTCTCATGAACAAAGTGGCCCTGGTGGCAGAAATGGGGTTAGGCATTGTCTCAGTAACATGAATTTCCCCGTCTCAGGCTGAGGACTACTGGCCCTCCACAGTAGTCAACAGCAGCAGAGGTCAACAGGGTGTCCCTGCTCTGGCCCCATTCCTCGAGTGAGCATTCAATAACCTGGTAGTAAATTAATGTCACTGGAACACTTCCATCACAAAAGGGGCAGTATTTTTGGCTTTCCCCCCTGGAATAAACACTTCCTCTTTACATGAATGAATTACTCAATTAGCAAGGTGCTTAGGGCACCAAGGAAGCAGGGATACCAGTTGTCTAAAGCAAAGACTCAGAGATGGACAGCAGACAAGACACAAGGAAAAAGTGAACACTGCAATAGAAGGGCACTAAATGAAACTGATACCCATTCCAGGGAGTAATACTCTATTTTCTTGAAATAAAGGTCCTGCAGGATCACAAGGGTGCCCACCCACAAGATTTCTGGGGCTAAGCGACCTCTGCTACTTCAGCATCGTTGTTGTGTCTCTCTCCTCTAGTCTCTTCCTGTGTAAATGAAACCCCCTAACTCAGGATTTATTTGTGGAGGAAACTCTTTCTAATGAATTAGAGAAGGTGGATGGGTGATCAAATCTTACTTTATCTAAAAATGAAACAGTAATTTGCTATAATATTTGTTTTCTGATCATTTAGTTTTCTTTTTTTTTGACACTTTTTTAATTTATTCACTTATAATCATGGTTTTTATTTAGAAACAAAAAAATCAAAGTATCAGCTGTTTAAAGCAAATTTGTTGAAAGTCAGGTTTTTGTTGAGGGTGATGAATATATTGAATATTGAAACCATTAAGCTTACTGACTCATTTTCTTCTAGATTGTGTTGAATATTCTTTTTTGGGGGGTATTCTTTTTGTGGAAAATATTTTTTACAGTAAAAACCTTAGATCTCTCCATCAACTGCAAATTTTATAATCCATTTCATCTCGTTCTTTTAACATAGCATAGACCATTTTGGGGTTCAGTAGCTAATAAAATAGTCACATTTACATCTCCAAGATGCACCTGGATAATGTCGCTTGGGGCAAGGCTCTCCAGAAGGAAGCTGTCAGTACTGTAAGCCAGCATCTCATATCTATAACACTTACTGCCACTGAGTTGTTGCTGACGCAGAAACACAGTAGGGTAGAATTGCGGGTTTATGCGGCTGCAACTCTTTATTCGAGTAGAAAGTTTTGTCTTTTTTTTCCTTGGAATTGCTGGTGGTTGTGAACTACTGACCTTGTGGATTGAAGCCCAACTCATAATTTCAACCCTACTAGGGCTCCACTCTGCCTGAGGTCACCATGAGTAAAAAGAGTTTCATTGCAGCTAAAATCAATCAAGGTTTTCTTTGACTATCCAACTACCTTTAAGCTTATGAGGACTGTAGTAACAAATTTAATTTCCTCCTATTGCTTTTGAGGTCTTATTTATTTGCACTTTTCCTGAATTCACTCACATATCCCTTCGAGTATCCCTTTGTACACTCAATCATCATCGGTGTTACTCTAGCAGGCATGATGGTTGTTCACAACATTTTAGTTTGGGAGACGTCACCCAAGTGCAGGCGTTGTGAGATCATAGCCACAGGCCCTGGGCTTGCTCACATGTAGAGTCCTACCCTGTGTTGTCACTTCTACCCACGGTGACTCTATGGACAGCAAAACAGAGCAATGGCCATCCTAACAATCAACTCAATTGTTCCTGTTCTTGAGCCCACTGTTGCAGGCACCGCGTCAATCGATGTCTCTGAGGTCCCTCCACGTTTTTATGCCCTTCTACTTTACCAAGCCAGAAGTCCTTCACCAGGGTCTGGTTTTTTCTGACATCATGACCAAAATATGTAAGAGTCTCACCCAACATCATGCATCCATATGTCTTAGCAAACAGAATGTTTGTTATTCTAGCTATTCAGAATTACAGAAATCAAGCAAATCTTTTCTATTTAATTTTTGCAAGTCTTTCATTCTTTAGCTGTTTTCAGTGGTTGTGGAGGTTAAAATAGATATAATAAGCTATAACAAAATAGATATAAGAAAATAATAATAAAAAAATGAAAATAATAGCTACTCAATTTTAAATATCAGTCTTTATACAAATTCATGGTAAAGACATCAAGTAGAATTCTTGTTCAAACCCTCCACCCCCACACCTATTCTTTGGTTGTATCAAGAGCATTTGACATTAAAAATAATTTTTCAAGATTAGCATCTCATAAATTCTCTTCATAGGAAAAAATAATTCTTCACAATTCCTTATTGCCCTTACTAAGTATAAGCACTTACTAAGTACTAGAAAATCTGAACTCTTTGTTTGGTAAGTCAATGCTAGGCCTGTCCATAAGTGGTCAGAGTTCACAAATCATTCCAATTCTTCTTAATGAAGCAGAGATAATAATAGCAGTTCTCTCTATGCTATAGGATTGTGAGAAGCAAATTAGCTCATGAGGGCTTTCATAAATGTAAAGTATTATAGATGATTATATGGAAAATATGATCACTTCTCAATACATTTTTTTTAATTCCCTGCCCTTCTTGATACAATTTTAAGAAAACAAAAATGGAGTGTCATAACATCTGATAGTTTTAGGGTGGGAAAATTATCAGTGATAACACACAAATATGTCCCATATTAATTAAATTAATGTCAGACTCTAAGGACAACCAAGTTCAAGCCTACAGCGGTTATAAAGGTAGTGTAGGCCTCAGAATTCAAGAACTAAACTCATCACCAGATAAAATTTATAGCCCTGCTGAGAGCCAAAAGGCAGGCTTGAGAAACTGAAAAACTTGTAATTCTTTGGATATTTTCCCTTGGTGCCTTAATTGGGTGGATTAATATAAATATAAAAAATAAAGTGCTTTTCAGGGAAGATAAAGATTTTGATTCAATATCACCAGATTAAAGCTGATGCTTGGATTTTATAACAATCAAAATAAAACATAAGTGATACTTGGCATTTATGGGATAATTGCTATCGGAGGAGAGCTCAAGCAGGGTGAACTAGTCCCACAGCTGGGATTTTCCCAACTTCCCATTCCAAAGGCCCTCCTCAAAATCCCCAGCTGCAGTAGACATGGGTCCAGCTTTATTACACTCAGTCCCCTAGGGGCATACTTATTGTCATTGATGATCTCTATCCACGGAATGCACTTCTGGCAAATTTCCTTGTCCCGTTTGCACCAAGTTTTATGTGTCCTGGTGGCACAGAGTTTAAAAGTTCAATGCACCTGTCATTCTAGAGAAGAAAGGTGTGACAGAATGCTTCCACCGAGATGTCTGGAAACCCTGTGGGCTGTTTTACTGAGTCCAACTCAACTGAATGATAATGGAAGGGAAGATATTCTGAACAGATTCCTAGGATCTGGAGTAAAACCATCAAGCCTCTGCTACTGCCTCCAGGCAAAGGAGTCTAATTTAGGCTGAGTGGTTAGGGAAGGCCTCTCTGAGGACCTGCCACACAAGATGGGAATAAAGTGAAAGAGTAAGCCAAGCAAGATATTAGTTAAATTAAGAATAATATTATCTACCTGGTTCTACTATTGAAGGCCTAAATGAGAAGATGCACGGGAAATCTTTAAGGACAGTGCAGGGTTGATATTCTTGCTATTTCTATGTATCTCATAAGCAGTCCTGGGGACACAGTGCTTGCAAAGTGCTAACTGTAAGGTGCGGAGTTCAAACTCACCAGCTGCTTCACAGGAAAAGGAAGACGCTTTCCATTCCCGTAAAGAGGCACCATCTCAGGCAAGCACAGGGCGCAGTTCTACCCTGCTCTCTGAGACAACGTCGATTAGATGGGGATGAGACTCTGGACCCCGTGATGGCAGAGCAGAATCGTGCTCCAGAGGATTGTCAAGGCGGGGACTCTTTGTAAGCAGATTGCAAGTGGGTCACGGGTGCTTTGGACTGAGTTTCGGTGACCAGCCTTTCGGTTCACAGCGAAGCACTTAATAATGTGCCCCACTAAGAGTTTGACCCACTTTCTGCTCTTGTGTCTTACAGAGTATCAGGATAATATAAATCCTCTACGGCTGAGCCCCGGTAGCGTAGTGGTTGTGCACGGGACTGCGGCCCACTGGGATGGAGGTTTGATTTCAGCTCCACGGAGCAAAGACTGGGCCTCCTGCTCCCACCACCAGAGGGCAGTGATGCCCCCCCCCCAAAAAAAATCCTCTAGACATTTTTCAAGTCGAGCAGATGAATCTTTAAAAAATTAATTGTCTGCAATGAATGGATATATAGACTGTGATAAGAGTTGTATGAGCGCCCCCTCTGCCCTCCTCCCAAAAAGATGTTAAGTACTGGCACAAAGGATATAGTATATATTGTGATTAGATCTGTAGGCGTCCCCAATAAAATGATTTTTAAAATACAATTTAAAAAATGAGTTGTCCAGAATATATACTTCACTGTATACCTGAAAGCATATATGTACATATTTACCTTTTAATGTGGTTTTTAAAATTTTTCCCTTATTGTATGTTCTGCAGAGAATAGTTTTTCTTAAATGTTGTTTTGAACATTAGAAGTGCTGTTGTGCTGGTAATGACTTACACTTCCCTTATTCCTACAAATCAGATAGATCTATTCTGCAATTTTCAAGCAACTCTAAAACTTACTTGAGAAAATCACCATCAACATTTTGATAACCATCCTTTAATAAGTCTCCTCAGATTGATAAGTGATCTGGAATAAATTGAATCATATTATATATGTGTTGCAGATAATTTAGAAGTGGTTAAGTTCTCTCCTCTCCTTTTTTAAATCCTTCTTTACCACTGCTGGAAAAAAGATTAAAAACTTTTTTTTTCACATGAGCATGTGGGGGAAATCTCTCCAAGTCAGATAAAATAGCTCTGTTTCTCTAATAACATCTCATGATATGAAGCACAGTTTACTTAGTAAGTTGATCCAATTCACAGTAAACCCCTGTGAGGATTTTCAGTGACTGATTTTTCAGAAGACCAGACCTTTCTTCTGCAGTTCTTTTGGATGTTGTGAAACCTCTCATCTTCCAGGCTGCATGTCAACAATTTCTATCACCCAGAAATGCTTATCTATGCACTCAGTCTTTTTTTTTTACACTCAGTCTTAATCATTTCCTTTTCCTCTATTCCCCACAATCAAGGAGGTGACAGTTGCCATCCTCAAACGCACATGCCCTGATATGCTGACTGTTTCATAACTATACAGTTTAGCGGGAACATGATGTATAAAATTGTCATTGTAATAGATTTGGCCAGAATTGCATCCTGAAAATATGTTGGCAGCTCATATTTTCTCTTAGAATGCTGTTCAGTATTTATTTTTAATTCTTATGCACATATAAGAGAGAACAATTACTACAGACCTATTACATTATTGAGGCTAGAAAAATGTCTAGAGGGGCACTGATGGCGTAATGGATTATGCACTGGATTGCTAACCACAAGGTCAGCAGTTCCAAGCCACTAGTGGCTTGGCAGGAGAAAGACGAGGCTCTCTATTCGCATAGTCTCAGAAACTCACAGGGGCAACGCTACTCTGATTGACAAGGCTGCTACAGTCAGCCTTGACTAAACGGCAGTGAGTGAATGAAAGAACAAGTAAATCATTACTCAAGTTCTACCTGACCTTGTTCTTGTCATCTGTGTTTTTAAACTGAGACAGTGTTTCAGTAACCTCATTTCCAAAGCTAAGCTCTGTATCTGTGTAGTTAGAACATAGCCACAGCTCTTGAAAGCCAGTGGGAAGTTACTCACTTAGGCCCACCAGCTCATGAAGTTTAGAATGCTTTCTCCCTTCCACTTAGCCGAGAAAAACGACTCCATTTTGCCGGCGTTGCTTTAGGAATTTCCTCATCCTGCTCTGATATTTGCATCCAGCTCCTGAAAGCAGCATAAAAATGCATTTGGAGATCATAGAACAGAATTTCTTTTATGCCCTGATTTGTGTTATGGACTTAAAAATAAAATAAAATAAAAACAATTGAGCGCTACAAGTCTCAGCTTCTTGGCAGCATTCTTGTTTTTTAAAAGCTTAAGGGGAAAAAGAAATCAAGATCGCCTATCAAAGAAATGCAATGCCATTAACCCGTTGCTCTGATCCATGATGAATTATTTATACTCTAATTATTATCATTAGAGTTAACGTACCAAATGCATCCAGCCTCAGGTTTCAAGGCAATGTTCTGATGGATTTTCTGAAGGACATAATATTTGCTATCTATCCACCACTGTGGAAATTGGGGCCTCCTTTGTGATTCTCTCAGGTATATCCTGTCCCTTACTCTTAGTCTCTTCTCTGCACTCATTGCAAAGAGCAAAGCAAACCACTTATCATTATTCACCCTATTTTCAGCAATTTCTTTTAAAAAAAAAAAGATCAAATTATCCTCTGCTGTTGTCACTGGAAGAATTTCGGAAGATGGATTAATTATTTGTAAAAGTCGTGGATGGTGGCTATTTGATCTACATCATAAATACCAATTCTTCTCCAAGTGCAATCACAAAACAATCCTGGGATCTAAAGGAAACCCAGATTTTTTTTAATCTTCTGTCCAGTAGCTGTGTGTACGAACAGAGTAGTGAGTTGGTCCCAAGTGAAGCACACAGCAATAATCATGGCATATTTGCCAATCCCCAGCGAGCTGTATATTAATGTCTGGCTGGTAATTTAATGGCACCTCTAGGCATAAACAAAAGTTTATTAGAATAGTAAGTAAAATATTCCTGAGCACTGGCCTGCTTTTTAAATTTTTCTCTTCTGCTTGTGGAGATTAAGAAAGCCTTTGTGGCAATGCTAACAGACACTGATTGAATCAACACTTGGCATCATTTTATTTAGGTCCTATTTAACATAGCCCAAAGCAAATCATCTACCTATATTTGTATTCAAGAATTTTTATATCGGGGAGAAAACTTAAAGCAGTGATGAACAGCGTCCCTTCCTGCAGATTCCTTTCTTCTGTCTCCCTCCTCATTGTGCTTCTCTCCGGGCTGTCTTCACAATGACAAAATCCCTGGAAGCATTTTTTTCCCATGAAAAACCATAAAATAGTGAAGCAAATTAATGTTACAGAGACGGTGTCATGCATCCCTCCTAAACCAGTGGCTTTGAAGTTCTTGTAGTCACCCTATAAAAATTGTACCCCTCGTGGCATCTGGCAGTCCACAGATCAGAGTCATTCCGACTTTTTCAAGGAAAATAGTCTGGGGCTATTGCCAGCACCGCTGGGCATCTCTTTAAAGAGTCTCAGCAGGTAGAAGACAACGATTTCTTGAGAAGTACTAACTTCAAAACAATGTGATTCGGTAAATCATTATACTTAGAGTTTCAGATCTTTGCGGTTCAGAATTGGCAAAACTGTGATGAATGGTATTATCTCTTTCATCTCCTTTCACCAATGACTATAGGACCAATTTTGAAGGGGCTAGAGCTCATTATTCTTACAAGTTTCTTCAAGACCTTTCTGGGTAGTCCAAAGGGATGTTAATATCAGGAAGCAAGTGATTTGTGATTAAAAGTTTGCCTCTAAGATCTTTTTAATGCATATTTTTGCCTTACATGACCAATAGACTACTTGGCGCTAGTACCTCACCCATTGTACAGTGCTCGGTACATAACTGGTTGACTTTACAATAGCCACAAACAATAATAAAAGACAAAACTTAGTACATGCTTTTATAGTTTTCAGTGACATGTACAACAAGTTGCTTTTCCCTGCAGACATATTGACAGGCAGGAATTTTAGCTGCAGGTGCTTGCAAGTTCCTTTGATGTGCCGTCATAAAATAGCTTTAGCAGTTGTGACTGGTTTAGATACAGATTTTCTGACATGAAGAGAAAGCCTTTCAGAACTGCTGGGAGAACTTCTTCCAGGGGTCCTATGATTTCCCATTGTGATAAAAAATGTAATTGATATAAAGCCCCTTTGCACCCCACCCCCACCTCAAACACACATTGTTTCTCTACATTTAATTAATAGATATTTTTCTAATCTTCATCCAGGAAACCTAATTTTAAAACTATAATGAGGGGTACAATCTATGTCTATGGGTGATGCCTGGGTGATTTCTTTCTCCTCCCAAAGTGTTTATTTTTTCTTTATGTCTTCCAACAATGCAGAGTGTGGACAAAACATCGTTACTTTATGAGTTCGGTCCACTCATTTTAGTGAAAACAATTGCTTTGCCAATAAAAAGAGTCACATGGAAAGTTAAGGATAGGCCAGTCTCAAAAAGAAGATTGTATAATTAGGGCAGCTCTGCCATGCCTCAGCTCATAAAACTCATTTTATTAAATTTAAGTTCCATATTTTTGCCACACTATATTGCTTTCTGCACTTAAAATCCAAGCATGAGGATATGAAATTATTTTTCCCACTCAGTGCTTGGCTTCAGGGGACAGGGTCCTGATTTCTCCAGGTCCTCTGGTCCTTTTGCCCTTTTGTGCCTTATTCCAAAGGTTCAGCAAATTTAACCTCTGTGCAGATACAATTTCCTGTTAGTCTGATGGTTTGATTTTGTCTGTTTGCATAGTAGAACTCTGCACAGAAGTCAGGAATCTTTCAGTTGAGCGCAGGAGGCAGCGCCAGGATCATGTGAAATGTTGTTGGCAAAATATGCCACAACTGGGTCCACTTCCTTCCTGCAGGACTTCCAATCTGAAACATACTTTCTTAAGGTCCACTTTGGAGTAAACCTGCTTAGATGGTTCTCTCCAGGGCTTACTCTTGACTGTCATCCTGATAATTCTGAAAAATATATTTGCCAAAGCAACATTAAATCACACTACTGTAGAACACAAAAACGTGTTTCATTGGCCGAGGTAACTAGGAGAGCTTCCTACAGCGGTAACAGAGACACAGTTCTCAACACTGCCAGCCCCACCTCCTTCAATGGGGGTGACCCAGCCTGACCTGAACATTGTAGTTTGCGCCAGCTTGAAAAGAAGAGGTAGCTTCAAGAATGACATTCCATTCATATTTGAATCACATTCATTAGTCAACTGCTTAACACTGATTTTCTAGTGAAAACAGCAAAGAGTTAGGCACTGGGGTGTAATCACAGACCTTTGAGATTAGGCTAGTACCATGAAAAGCAAAGCAGGCAGTATTGAACCAGCATTTTTTTTTGTTTATTTTTAATTTCAGTGAAACAAAGGAGAGGAAACCAAGAGCTCTGTTTTTTACTGTCGATCAAAGGCAATGCCAGGGGAGAAAAGACGCTGGATTGTTCAGGTTGTTCTGCCCTCTATCTGAACTGCAAGGCCGCCAGTTCAAACCCAACTAGAAGGGCTTCAGAACCTTAAAAACCACATGGATCAGTTCTTCTGTGTACACATGGGGTCTAGATGAGCTGGAATCAATGTGGCAGCCATTAGTTGGGTGGTGTGTTTACCCATACTGCACTTGCCTAATGGCTAATGATGAAATTCAGTGATGGGATCCTTTCATGATCAGAAAAGGCTATTTCGTGTTTGTGGGGGACAATAGAGAGTTGGAGGATGAGGTGATAATTCAAAGAGGATAAAAAGGTAAAGTTTGGATTCTGATTCATTTATTACTTGATATAGAAATTGTGACCCTGTGTGGAAAAAATCCAACACAGCTCTCTTCCCAAGTCTGGAACCACTGAGGAAGAATTGTTTCCCTATTTTATGAAAGCATGCAGCATTATTTTATATAAACAAGCAGGGGATTAAAATACAGATCTCAAAACAGTGGATTTTTAAACTTGATGTGTTTTCTTATAGAAAGGGGCATGTAAGTTTGCTCTGTCTCACTGGTGGCACTGACTGGAAAGCTTTGAATTGTTCACTGCAGGGTCGACAGCAAAACCACTCCACGGGAGAAAGATAAAGTGGCCTATTTCCTATGCAGCAGGCTTGATGGCAGCAGGTGTTGGTTTTGCTTAGGAAAGACAAGATATGATTATAACTTATTAAGTTCATGTTCTTACCAAAAGAGTCATATATGGTTGTATCAGGACCCTCGGGTCTATTAAAGGGTGCCAAAAATAGAGGTCATTTGCCATTAAGAATGGTAAAAATGCAATTTCATAATATTGTCAAAAGGCAAACAAAGTAGTGAAATTTTGGAGGAAAAGCTTAGATGTAAGGAAGGCAATTCAACATAATGCAGTTGAAGTATAAGATAGAAACAAGAAAATTCTGATGTGACTAAAGTTGATTTCTATTTTGTCAAATTTAATTTCAGAATTTAGGAAATTTTCTCCAATATAGCAATTATTTACCACATTTACTACATTTCATATTGAGGGAATCTGTTGCACAAGATCTCTTTGAAGTGATAAAGAGCAAGGATGCCACTTGAAGACACTATAGTGTGTTGATCTATAGTATTTTTAAGTGCTTCATACACAGAAACCACAAATAAGGAAGCCCAAAAAGTGATTGATGCATTTGAGCGATGGTGCTGGAAAAGAAAATTGAAATTACCACAGACTGTCAAAAGAACAAACAAATCTTTCTTGGAAGAAGTACAAGAAAACAAGACTTCCTCTCATGTGCTTTGGACATATTGTCAGGGCATACCAGTCCCTGGAAAAAGATCTCTGATGCTGGAAAAAGTAGAAGGACAGCAAAAAAGAAGACCGTTGATGAAGTGAATTGATCCAGCAATGGCAGCAAGGGGCTCACACACACTTGTATCTTATAGATTAAGATGGACAAGAAAGCAGGACTTGAATATCTACTACTGAACACTAGTCAATGAAAACCTTTTGAGGGCCTGGGAAGCATTGTCTGCTATGAGGATGACAAGACTGTGTCGAATTTACTTTGGACAGATCATCAGAAGAGGTGTGTGTCCTAATTAAGTTTGCTTAAGTAGAGTCTGTGTGAAAGAGGAAAAGCCTCAAGGAGACAGGTTGGCACAGCGGCTGCAACCCTGGGCTCAAATTTAGCAATGGCTGTAAGGAAGGCACTGGACAGAGAAGCTGGTTCACACTGCTGTGCACAGGTTTCCTTTGAATCAGAAACAAGTGGAGGACACAGGACCAAAATGTTAGACTAACTAGGACCCCCAGTCGCACAGTGCTTAAAGTGTTCAGATGCGAACGGACAGGTTGGCAGTTCTCATTCATGGTCCATTCTGGAGGACAATGGCAGGGTAGTCTGTTAAAGCAGATTCAACAGCAATGGGCTCAGTTTTCTTTTGCTATTAGACTAACTAATTACACGTGGTCATATTGCATAGGAATTTGACGGTGTGACTTTGGAGTTTAGAGGCAAGATCTGCATTTTGTGTAGAAATTTGAACTCATCTGCATATGGAAACACAAAATCCACTGCCATTTATTTAACGCACAATGACTCTGCAGGACAGAGTAGAACTGCCCCTTTGGGTTTCTGAAACTTGCAGTCTTTTCAGGAACAAATAGCTTCATCTTTCTTCCGCAGAGCAACTGGCAGGTTGGAACTGCTGACCTTCTAGTCAGAGTAAGTGACTACAACACCAGAGCCCACCCCCCAAGCCCAAACTGAACTCACGGCAATCGTCAGTGCTGACGCATGGCGACCCTATGGACAGGGTAGAACTGCTCCTGGGGGGTTCTCAGATGGTAACTCTTTACAGGGGTAGACAGCCCCATCTTTACCCCTCAGGAGGAGAGGCTGGTGGTTTGAACTGCTGACTTGGCAGTTAGCAACCCAATTCATAACCACTCTGCCTCCAGGACTCCTTCCAGAGTGGATGGGGAGCTTATAAGTCAGCAGAGAGAATGGGATCACCACAAGAGTGAACATAGACAACGAAGCGATCTGAAGATTGAGTGTTGGGATCCTGAAGCTTAAGTGTCTGATACGTGAGGAGAAACCAGCAAGGCTATGGGAGTGGGGGTGGTAATGAAAGAAATAGAAGACAAAAAAATAGCTATGCCCAGAAACCATTGTAAGATGTAGATAATCAGTTGGCTGAAATGCTGCTGAGTGTGGAATAAAATGAGAACTGAGAAATAATTACTAGTTGGACATCGTGGAAATCACTGCTAATCTGTAAGGGATGGAAGATAAAAGCCTAATTGGAATGGGTCCAGGAAAGATTAACAGGAAAAAGTGTAGACAACATTTTGAAGATTTTTGCTATGAGAGTTGCACAGAGATGGGATAGTATTTGGAAAGATATGTGTGGTTCAGTTGAAAGGAGGACATTTTGGTGGTGTGAAAAATATTAATATCATCAAGAAGGATGCTCTGGGGCAGAAGAGGGGATCCAGTGTATATACCAGGAGGAGGAGCCTTTAGGTAAGAGGAGAGACAATTTTTTAACATAATAGAATGGAAGGTCAGAGAAGGGAGCACAGGAAGAAGACTGTGAGGCTTTGGTAGTGGGAAGATATAATTTTTTCTGATTGCCTCCATTTTCTTAGCAAAATTAATGTTGGGTCATTAAAATCAAGAGTGATGATAAAGGCTAAAGTATTATAAGTTTGAGAAAGAAAACCAGAACCTAATTCTGAGTCCTAATGCATGACCCTATGTTATTGTCAGGTGTGGTAGAGTTGATGCCACCTTTGAGTGACCCTGCGTGCAATAGAATGAAACAACACACAGTCCCACGCCAGCCTCACAAGCCTTCTTATGTTTGAGTCTATTGTTCCAGGCACTGCATCAATCCATCTTGTTGAAGGTTTTCCTCTGCGCCTCTACTTTACCAAGCATGATGTCCTTTTCCAGGGTCGGGTGTCTCCTGATAACATGTTCAAAGTACGTGAGAAAGAGTCTCTCCATTCTTGCTTCTGAGAACCTTCTTGCTGTACTTCTTTCAAGAGCAGCAGATGACCACTAAGACCTCTAAGCCTGTAATCTTTCCAGCAGTGATCTGCTATACCCTTTTCCCATGGAGCTTCTGATGGGTTCATATTACTGATCATTTTGTTAGCCACTGCGTGGTAGCTATATAATTGTCAATGTAAGGATGAAGCATGTAGTGGTGGAGTCTAGTCTGTCAAGCAGATCATAGCCCATGAGGCCTCTCTGTGGGCATGGCCTTCTTGAGAATTCTGGGAAATTCTGGTACTTACTCATTGGAAGCAGGGGACACTCTCTCTGCTCACTTCCTGTGAGATATGCCTGAGGAGAAGCCACATAGACCTGATGGAGCCCTGAGAACTGGAGTAGCCACATGGAGACCCCTGCCAGCGCTGAGATGCTTACAACACCACTGGACCCAAAGACTTTCTACCCACTGACCTATGATCTTCTACATTCAGCATCATTACATGATGTATTTTGTGAGTCTGAAGAGGACTTTATAGATTGCTGTCAGACATATGGGCTAATATTAGATGTATGGACTTGATATGGACTGGACTGGGATGTTTTCTCAATGTTCATGTTCTCTTGAATATAAACCTCTCCCTTTACCTAGACTATCACTCACTGCATCACCAGAGCTCTGTAAAAAAGAAAAGGAAGAGAAGGTGAAAAATAGTTATATAGGACAATGAAAGACAAAACATAAACTTAGTAGAATTTCTTGGTAGTATGAGGACACACTGAGGTTAATAATTATGAATGAAAGTGAAACCAGTCAACATATATATGAATTTTATGTCAGCTACATCCAACTGTTCATGGCCAGGGTTTGGACATATGTAAGGCCATGTAGTGACCAGCTGCTAACCAGAAGTTTGGAGGCTGAAATTCTGTCAGAGGTGCCTCAGAATAAAGGTCTAGCAAAATACTTCTGAAAAAATCATTCATTAAAAACCTTGTAGATCAATTATAAGAGGAGTTGCCAAGATTCACAATCAACTCGACTACCAAAACAAAACAAAAAAATAAAGTATATTTTTTAGGGGGAGTGAGACACAAGGGAATTGGAATGTAGGCAAAGTAATGGTTATCATAGCTGACCAGTTTTTTTATTGTAAAAGGAGATAAACAAGAACGTGAGGAGATGAAGGGCTAAATACTAATAAATAGATCATTCACCTGGGGCTAAACATTATTAGAATGATTGACATGATGGATGATGGTAGTGGTGTGTGTGATGTGTAAAATTGACAATATAAAGATGGTACGACAGAGCCCTGGTCCACTGAGTTAATGAGTTATGTGTAGGGCTGCTAGCCACAAGGTTAGCAGTTTGAAACTGCTAGCTGCTTCACAGCAGAAAAGTGCAGCTTTCTACTCCTATCAAGATTTATCATCTCAAAAACCCTCAGGGGCAATTTTCTGTCCTATAAGGCCACTATGATTTGGGATTAACTTAATTGCAGTGAATTTTGATGCTTTTTTTTTTAATGTTTTGTCTTTAGCAGTTATTGTCAAGGACAAAGTCTAGAGACTGGAGTGATGCAGGTGATACTATCAAGGGAGGAAATGATGTCAAGAATATAAGGCCAGGTTATTGCAAAGCTTCTCTTAATGATAATAAGGCTCCTGCTATTATGAGAACCACAGGTATGAGAATCTTCAAGGAGTAATGGAATGTGATCATGAAGTCAGTAGATGTCTGCTACAAGAAGAAGTGGGGTGAGTATGACTCAGCTTTGAAGGAAGCACGAATAGTTAGGGAAAAGGGACAGATAGCCTGGATTTTTTTCCCACTCCCACCCTGTACTCCTCTTCTTTGTCCTTGGGTAAATGCTGCCCCTTTGATTGTAAATTATTGATTATTTTGAAGGTTGGTCTAGTTCCCTGGTGTTTTCCTTATAGACCTGCCTATTGTTTGCCTGAAGTTGAGCCTCCCCCCCCCCCCCCCCCAGCCTCCTTCCAGACCCAAAGAGTAACTAAGTACCACAGTCTCAGGGTCTGATTAGTCTCAATCTGATCATAAATCTGGTCTTTTATTAAAAAATGATTTTGGCATTTTGTCCCTATTTTCATCCATTCTTTCTAAGACATCCTAGAGTGATCCTTTTCAGAACAGTTGATTGCAATAAGTTTACACTATACAGTTCTTCTGGTCTCAGCATCATGGAGACTAGTGCTCTCATGATTCATTAGTCTATTGTACTAATTGTTTTCATGTGTATTTGAGCTTCATCACTCTGCTTTCCTCTAGACAAGGAGAGACCAGTACTTAGATCTTATCTGGCTGCCCACAAGTTTTTAAGATCCCAGTCACTACTCACTAAAGTGGGATACAGAACAAATATGGACCCAGATATGTCAATTGGCTTAAGTGTCCTCTGAAACTGTGGTCCTGAGTCTCAAGGTGTTTCATTATGTCTGTGAATAGCAGGTTTATTGTGCCAACCTGGCCAATAGGAAAGATGTTTGCATTTTGATTGGAGAGCAAATGGATTGGCAAGCCCCACCTTTCTCTATTTTGCTCTCTGGTAATCAGACCAGCTTGTGGCTGCTAGTTCTCTGCCTCAACTTGTGTGCTGTACTGCTCATGGGACACCCAAGCTGTGGATTGTGTCACTAGAGTCTGAGGTTTCTTGGAGAACCACTTTGTCATGCTACTAGTGTATACATCACTTGAGCTTGGGACAGTCTGATCTTGCCCTGTGACTGATTGTTGTTGATCTGCCCTGCTATTTGCTGCCTGTGACCAAACTGCCTATATTGCTCTATGGAAGACTCAGCTGTCTGCTTCCTTGACCTTGGATCCAGCAGCCCTCATGAGTTGAAAGATTTCCAATATATTAACTGTTCCACAAAAGTGAGTTGACGTAAGACCTCTGTACTGCTATTAACTGTTATATTCTACGGTGCCTTATATCTCTTTTTTAAAAAATATGTTTATTGGGGCTCTTACATCTCATCACAATCCATATATTCCTCCAATGTGTCAAGCACATTTGCATACATGTGCCCTCATCATTTTCAAAGCATCTGTTCCCACTTGAATCCCTGATAGCATGTGCTGTATATATCTATCCTCTTATCTATATATAAAATCATAAGGGTCCTTGTTTTGCTTCTCTAGAAAACTGTCTAATGCAATATTTAAGAAGTTTTAAAATTTCTGTCTCCTGAATATTCTACTACATTCATGGATATATGTGCAGCAAAGATAAATAATCCTGTACAAATATCCTCTCTCTAACCTAGACATTTTTTGTGAGTACACTCCCAATCTCCTTCCCAGAGGCATGCAGAGGTGCCTATCTCTCCATAAGACTCAAGACCCAAACTCACTCCATCAAATCCATGCCGACGCACAGTGACCCTATAGAACAGGGTAGAACTTGTCCATGAGTCCCAAGCCTGACTCTTTATGGGAACAGAATGTACCCTCTTTCTTCTCTGAGCTGGTGCTTTGGTACTCCTGACCTTGCAGTGAGCAGCCCAGTACATAACCTCTATACCACCAGGGATCCTAACTATGCGTCTACTTATATATCACTTATATATGCAGGATTGAGTACATAACACTATTTCCTTTGTTGTCTTTAACTCTTACACGTCTCTCAGTGTCTACCCCAGCTTCTGGCATTTTTTGCTGACCTCCTTCTTATTGTATGTTGCCTTCCCCATTACCCAAGTTAACCCTCCACCTTCCCTTCTCCTCTGATCCTTAGCAATGACCAGAGAATAGGAAAACCTCCCTTATTATTTTTTTCTTTTTACAGTGCTGTCTCATAGAATATTTGTCCTTTTGTGACTCAGCATAATGTCCTTCACAGTTATCCATGTTATGGGATGTTTCGTAGAGTCATAATTATTTGTTTATCCTTTCTTCCATTGATGGGCATTTATCGTTTTCCCTCTTTTTGCTTTTGTAAATAGTGCTATGATGAACACGAGTATGCATTCATCGATTTGTGCCACACTCCTTCTTCTTTAGAATATAAACCAAGTAGAAGAATTGCTGGGTCATATGGTATTGCTATTTTCATCTTTTTAGTAAAGGCCTCTGTTTCAGGCTGGGTAGACTCCAGTAACAAATCCAGTGACACTGATATATGTGTGAGAAAGAGCTTTATGTCAAGAAGTAAATAAAGATCAAGAAAAGATCCTAGCTCCTTCCAACTCAAGGTCACACATGTAATACTAGGCAGTTCTTCTTCAGACTCATGCAGCCACAGGCAATGATGCAGAATGCGTGACGATCACAGGCCAGTTGTATGGATCCCAAGTCGGTGGGCTCACAGCAGGGATCCGGCAACTCTCCCAATCAGCACACAGGAAGGTCAAGGCAGAGTGCGAGGGGATGTTCCCTGGACCCTCCTTGTGATAAGGCCATACTACAAGGAGCCACCATCAGGCTGTGACCTGAGTGGCAGATTGAATATCACCCCTACACCTTTGTTTATGTTCAAGTTGACATGAAACTATGTAACTACCATAGCCTCCATACTCTTTTCCCAGTTGACGCACCATCTCACAGTCCTACCAGCAGTGTATGAAAGTTCATTTTTCCATACCTTTGCTAGCCAGCAGTCGTTGCCTTTTTTGCTTGTTTGTTTAATTTATTTTTGGTTAGGTGAGACAACACCTAATGATTGCTTTGATTTGCATCTTTCTAACAACTAACAATCATGAGCAGTTCTTCATGTCTGTTGACTGCCAGAAAGTCTTCTGTGAAGTGTTTGTTCATGCTCTTGTCCCATTTAAAAATTGAATGCTTTTTCTTTTTCTTCTTGTTGAAGTGTTGAACTTTTCTATAAATCAAATGTTTGAGATTAGTCCTCTATCTAATATATGATATCATTGTCAATTTTTCCCCAGTCTGTGGGTTCTCGTTTGATACACAGTTAGACAGGGTTTTCTAGAGATACAAAACCAGGACACTTATGATTATGTATACACATGTATATAATATATATACATGAATATAATGGATATATACAGCATGAAGGAATATAACAATGAATTAATGCATACAGAAGTATGAGGGCTCAGTTCAACTTACTTCCCAGTAACAGTTAAAATATTGGAAGTCCTTTAACTCATGAAGGCCACTGGGTTCAAGGTCAAGGTCAAAGAAGCAGACAGTTGAGTCTTCCAAGGGCAATGCAGGCAGTTCGGCCACTGGCAGCAGGTCAGCACTCAGAAAGATGACAGGATCAGACAGTACGAAGCTTGTGCTGCATACACCAGCAGTATGGTGAAGCAGGTCTCTAAGGCACCTCAAGTTCTGATGACATGATCCATGGGCTGGCATTCCCACAGGTAGTATAGCTCACGTGTTGAGGCAGAGGAATAGCAGCTGCATGCTGGTCTGATCAACAGATAGCAAGAAAGAGAGAGGTAGGGTTTGCCAAGTCATTTATCTCTTTTCCTTCTGTGATAGTTAAGGTATATTGTGCCAACCTGACTGATAAAAATATGTGGGATTAATTGAAGGATGGGGAGCTAAATGGTTTGATGAGCCTTGTCTTTCTTGTTCTCTGGTGGTTGGGCCAGGGTGCAGGTGCCTTAGCTAGTTCTTTGTGTCAGCTGTCAAGGTTCACTTCCTGTGAGACATCCCTGAGGAGAAGCCAAACGGAGCTACCCTGATGCAGCCCGGGGTGCTGGAGAAGGCACGTGAAGATCCCTGCCAGTGATGATATGCTTACATGCACACTGATTCAGCTTGTCTCTTGCATTCAATGTTATTGAGTGTATTTTGCGAATTTGAGGAGGAGTTTAGAGACCAGTGTTGGACATATGGGCTAATGTGGGACTTGTGAGCTTGGACAGGACTGGGTTGGGATGCTTATTAATGTACACTTGCCTTTTACATGAAGCCCTCTCTTATATACTTATGAGTTTCTATGGATTTGTTTCTCTAGTCTACGCAGACTAACACACCCTCCAGTCAAACTATGACCTAACTAATCCCTCAGTTCCTATTGGCCAGGTTGGCACAATAAACCTACACACACAATCATAAGTGTTCACAATGTATTGAGTTCTGAATATAGAGTATGTAGGAGAAGATGGTTTGTGCATGGGCTAAAGTAGTTTTATTAGAGAACTTACTACCATGACTAATAAGAAGGAAAGGAAGTGGGTCACAGAATGGGAAGGAAAGAAGGTGTTCTGTCTCACTCAGTAAAATATAAAGGGTGGTTAATGGAACAGATATCCTGTTTTGGATTCATCATTTTTACACAAAATTACTATTTGTCAGATTGGCCAAATAAGTATTAGTTCCTTTGTTTTTCATTTATATTGTATGACGTTGTGGACATATTTTATTCTATTCTGTCATATTTTTATGCTCTTTAAAAATATCATTTTATTGGGGGCTCATGCAACTCTTACCACAATCCATACATCCATCCATTGTGTCAAGCACATTTGTACACTTGCTGCCATCATCATTCTCAAAATAATTGCTTTCTACTTGAGCCCTTGAATAGAGCTCCTAATTTTTGCCTTCCTCCCCATCCCCATCCCTCACAAACTCTTGATATTATAAATTATTATTTTTTTGTCTTACACTGTCTGACATCTCCTTTCACCCACTTTTCTATTGTCCTTCTCCCAGGGAGGGAGTTATATGCATATCCTTGTGAGTGGCTTCTCCTTACTCCCTCTACCTTTCCTTTCCCCACCTGATATGGCTACTTTCATTATTGGTCCTGAGGGGTTTATCTATCCTTGATTCTCTGTGTTTCCAGTTCCTGTCTGTACTATGTACATCTGCTAGTCTAGCCAAATTTTTAAGGTAGTATTGGGATCATGATAGTGGGAGTGGGGGGAAGCATTAAAAAACTAGGGTGTGTGTTTCATTGGCACTATACTGCATCCTGACTTGCTCATCTCCAACCCGTGACCCTTCTGTAAGACAATGTCTAGTTGCCTGCATATGGACTTTGGATCTCTACTCTGCACTCCCTTTCATTCACAATGATATGATTTTTTGTTCTTTGATGCTTGATACCTGATCCAATCAACACCTCATGATCACATAGGCTGGTATAAGCACTTATTCTTATTATTAGAAAATAATGTGACTTAAAAATAAAACAAACAAAATAAAGTGTCTTTTAAGAAAATGAGCATAGAAATTTATGATGTGTGAAAGATGTTTTCATTTGCTTATTTATCTTTTGTATTACATAAAAAGCTAATATTGAAAGAGAAAAAAGGCAAAAACTTGTAGGCTACTTGAGAAAATTCAGAATCCAGGCTACCGAAATTTCTATTATTTTGCCTATGGAACAGCCATGGTATGTGTCCTTGTGGACAAATGTATGAGAAGTTACTAGGATAAAGGCAAATATATATGTATGAGAACATAATGCTCTAAGTGGTAACTTTGTTTTTGCTAAAAATATAAACAAACCACACTCTATCTCTTCTCTCTTCTGCTGTTTGCCCTGGAGACACAGACCATAGAATGCCAGAGGGACTTTGACTTCCTTCTCAGTTGAAGATGTAAGAGGCAAATCTTATTAGAGTCTATAAGCTTTGCATATTCATATCCCCAAGTTGTTCAGAAAATCCTGGCGATGAGCTTGTGAAAACTTCAGCAGCCTTTGGATAGCCTGGGAGCTTTGTTTTCTCATGCTCTCTATGTAGAGTTGACTCCATCAAAGTAGGTTTCCCCTATCAGGTTGGATCAACACTTGCACAGTCAAGTTTCCAATATCACCCACAAGATTTTTAAGGACTTGCCAAAAGAATCTTCCCAGTCTCTCAACATGAATAAGAATGATTTCAGATACCACCCTGTTTTGGTCCATGTTGACTAGAGAAACAAATCCAGAGACATTCATTTGTGTGTAAGAGAGAGTTTTATATCAAAGAACAATTGCACATTAAGAAAACAGTCCAGCCCAATCCAGGTCAGATTCATAATTCAGATATTAGCCCAACTATGTCAGTCACCAATTGTGTCAGTCGCCCAATATGGTGTTAATTTGAGGATTAAGAGGGTAGGGGTGAAGTCTATCCTGTCAATTTGGAGATAGCCAATGAGACCTCTGGGGGGCATGGCCTTCTCCTGAGAATTCTGGGAAATGTGGTAATTCCGTCTTGAGGCGGAGACACTGTCTTTCTCAGTTCACTTCCTTGTTTAGAGACTCTCTACTGACAAGGCTGACTTCCTGAGAGACATCTCTGAGGAGAAGCCAGATGGAGGTACCCTAGTGTCCTGAGACGGACAAGTCGCATAGATGCAAACAGACTGAAGGAACCACTTGGAGGCCCCTGCCAGCACTGAGATGTTCTTAACGCCACTGGACCCAAAGGCATTCTACCCATCTGGCTTGTGATCATCTTGCATTCGGTGTCATGGCATGTGTTTGGGGAGTCTGAAGATTTCATAGACTGGTATAAGACATATGGACTAATATCAGACTGTGGCTTGGACTGGACTGAGCTGGAATGCTTTCTTAAAGCACCATTACCTTTTCTATAAAACTCTCTCTTCCACACGTATAAGTGTTTATGAATTTGTTTCTCTGGTCCACCCAGACTTACACATTATGGTCCTTGGGAGTGGGCCGCTGGAGAAACAAATCATAAAAACGGAAAGTAGATGTTTGTTTGATTGATGCCTCATGGTAGTGTTTCTTCTTTGGCTATCCAGAAGTCAGGTATGTTCTTGCAGTTCACTGAGTTGTTTTCTGGAAACAATATGGGATGTTAAAGTTTTGATTATTTTGTTTGGATGCCGGCTTTTGTTATTCTTGTATGAAATGGAAAAAATGAATGTTGTTAATGTATATTTTGGGCTCTGGGTTAGAAATCACCATTTGAATTTCTCAGAAACCAAGCTGCTTAAGGGAAATGGCTGACAGAAAACCTGGTTCTGGTTTGATGCTGTCAGAGACCTAACCCCCTATATTTGTATAAATAGAATAGCTTAGATAAGGATTTGGGTAAGGTAAATAAGGAATGAACTTGACTGTTTTAAAAATTGAGTTTAGTGTCCAATTCTACTTTGTTTATACTGATTTCTTCTACTTGTTTTTACTATAATGATTAATAGAAATTATTTTGGGAAGTATGAAAATAGGTGGGTTTAGAACACACCTTCAAAGAAGTCTCTGAAGAGATTAGCCCCACCCAATGTTTTGGAGTACTCAGGATATTTGCATTCCAAGGGTCAAATTGACAGATTTAAGAAAGAGAAACTCTGGGGTTTTTTTTGAAATCTTGAACTAGTGATTATTTTCAGAAGCTGGAAAGTATCTGGAACCATGAAGAAAACTCTTCTCTAGGACTGAATGTTAAAGGAAGCCTGTGGCAGGCTGAAATACTTGCTAGGTGACCACCTGGGTTTGCTTTTTGAGTGGAAGTGGGAGAAATGCAGCAATAAAGAGACGGTTGGAGCCTGGCCACTGACACCTGTGGACCTGGTTTACAAGGAACTAAAGGAGAAGGTGAGAGCAAGTTGACTGGTCTGAAGTTTATGATGTAGCACAAGAGGACTAGGTTTGTTGAGAATTTGTGAGGGGGCCATGGTCTAAGGCAAGGCAATCGATGGCTAAGTGAGGCAGCTCACATTGAGATGACCAGAACCCGACCAGATGAAGAGAAGATTTTTGAGTCTGTGAATTAGTGCATATTGCAGCAGATTTTATGGATGGCCTGTCCTGATTTGACTTGGCTTATGCCGAATTCACAAGTTTCCAACTGGATGAAGATTCTTCATGTCAAAAAATATGACTGTTTCCTCAGAGCATTGGGTTGATGTAAGTGGGCAATATAGAAATTGGATATCAAAAATGGGGGAATAAAGGCACGAAGTGGTTGGCTTACAAACCCTCATAGGTGGGAGACTATATAGTCATAGAATTATAATATTAGGGTGTGGATGTTACTGAACTACAATTGTAAGGCATAGGATAATTTTTGTTTTGTTCACTTATAAGATGTTATTTTTAAATGAGGGTGACACATGTTGAATTGTATGAATTTTGGTTTCATCCTATTCGGTACAGATATGATGATATTATTATTTTGTTTGAAAATTAAATATGGTTACAGAGTTATGTGGAAGTGTCACATTGACAAGGGGTGGTCTGTGACAGTAACCTAATCTGGTGTCTTATGGTGGGACCAGCCCAAAAGTCCTCTCTGTTCATTGGCTGCTCTGAGCAGGAATATCATCCTTGGGGCTTAGTGGGCCAGGATGTGTTACACGTTCTCTCCTTCCCTCTTTGTGTGCTCCTGTGTATTCTGATCAGACATGCCCCTTTCCCTGAGCTGTAGCTTCAGTGCTTCAGTGCTTCCTCTTTAGTGAATTCTACTGCGGGGAGGAAGGTGGTGGGGAATGTCAACGTAGTTGGAATTGGGGCTGTGAAGGTGCTTTTTAAAAAGCATGACTTTTTAAAAAGAATGACTTTAAATGTCGGTTGAGTTGCATTTCAGAATGAAACCATGTTGTCACTCTTTGTTTTCATTTTTTAAAATCATAAATAGCATCATAGAGAGAAATTTTCTTTCTGTCTTTTTTGTTGATTCTTCTTTTATTATTTTTAAAATACTTTTATTGGAGAATTTTACACCTCTTATCATAACTCATCCAGTGTGTCATGCACCTTTGCACATATGGGGCCATCATTATTTTTGAAAGCATTCTCTTCCCACTTGAGCCCTAATATCTGATTTCTTCCCTCTCCCTCCTACACCCATCTTCCCTCACAAACCATTGCTAATTTATAGATTATTATCTCCATAGCTTGCATCATCGTCCATTGTGCCCATCCATTTTTCCATTATTCTTCCCCCTTCGAGGGGGTTATATGCTGATTCTTGTGATTTATTTCCCCTCTTACCCCACACCCTACCCTAATCCTCCTGGTATCTCTACTCTCATTGTTGCCGCTGAGGGGTTTATCTCTTAAGGATGCCCTGTGTTGAGGGCTCTTATCTGTAGCAGTGTCTAATCCAATTTGTAAGGTAGAATTGAGATCATCATAGTGGGGGGAAGGAAGCACTGATGAACTAAAGTAAAGATGTGTGTTTAATCGGTGCTACACTGCACCCTGACTGGCTCATCTTTTTCCCATGACCCCTCTATGAGAAGTCCAATTGTCTACAGATGGGCATTGGGTCTCTACTTCTTGCCAAGCCCCCCATTAACTTTGGGTATGATTTTGTTCTGGGTCTTAGATGACTGATAACCTGATACCACAGACACCGTATGATCACACAGGCTGGTGTGTTTGTACCATGTGGGCTTTGTTGCTTCTTAGCTCGATGGGCACTTGTTTATCTTCAAGGCTTTAAGACCCCAGATACTATATCTTTGATAGCCAGGCCCCATCAAATTTCTTCACCACATTTGCTTATGAACCCACTATGTTTATAGCAAGCATGTCAGGAAAGTGAACATCACAGAATGCCTGATTTTTAGGAAAAAGTGTTCTTGTCTTGAGGGAATACTTGAGTCAAGGCCTAATGTCAATCTGCAAACTTAATTCTGAACATATAGATATGAGAACATACTTC
This sequence comes from Nesogale talazaci, assembly GCA_004026705.1. Classification (NCBI taxonomy): domain Eukaryota; kingdom Metazoa; phylum Chordata; class Mammalia; order Afrosoricida; family Tenrecidae; genus Nesogale; species Nesogale talazaci. The sequence goes on along the minus strand of PVJH01002340.1, from coordinate 6,830 downwards.
TATTCCCCTCTCATTATATATATATATATATATTTACAGACATTCATGCCTGTATTTAGACATCTATAAATATCCTTTGTCTCCTGATTCCTTCCTCTCTTTCCTTTTATTTTCCTCTTGTCCCACCATCTTGTTTGGCCTTCATTCCAGTTAACAATTCCTCACTATTACATAGCCCTCGAATGTCCCACTAGGGAATGGGAGGAACTTTCTGATGACCAGATCAGCTCTTATTACTTCCTTAAAATCCCTTCTGACTCTTTACTACCCCTCTTAGTCTCAGCACTTTCCTTTGTACCAAACTTCCTCGAGAAAAATGGAGGTGATCATCAGGAGAGAGTTTGTAAAGGATGGGTCTTTATAGAGATGATGTTGTAGATTTAGTTGCAGGAGACCATGGAAGTATTTGATGATTGCTTTAGTGAAATAAGAATATTTCTGATGAAAGACAAGGTCATCAATGGAGAGCTGGAGAAGGGGATAGGGAGTGTGAGAGTTACATAATCTGGTGTCAACCTGCAATGCAGGAGTCTAGCCTGTCCATCAGGTTGCTGTTGGATGACCCCATTTGGAGGTGCCATGGAGAGAAATAACTCACTGGAGACCAGCTACAGGTACTCTCTGCTTGACATTCCTGTTGACAAGTCACATGGAGCCATGCTGATGACAGCCAGAGTCCTACAGCTGAAGGAGCCATGGGGAAACTGGCACTAGGCCTGTGATGTTTTCACTACCACTGGATCCACAAGACTTTCCACCTGCTGACTGGTGATCTCCCTGCATTCAGTATCATTGCATGAGTTGCATGAGTTTCAAGAGGAATTCATAAGTTAATATTGGTCTTACGGGCTAATATTGAACTCATGGACTTGATTTGGACTAGGCTAGAATGTTTTCTTAATGTATAATTGCTCTTTGATCTAAAACTCTTTCTTATACACATGTGAGTGTCTATGAATTTGTTTCTCTAGTCTGCTCAGATTAAAACAGGGAGAGAAGTAAAGTGAGAAATAATCATCTAGGAAAATGAAGAATGATTGGACCAGAGCTGAGGTGGGATGAGAGAACAGCAGTAAGTGCACATTGAAATTAGAGGCATTGGATTGACAATGAGAAATGCCACATTCAAGTGTAGAGGAGGGAGAAGTGTATTTGATCCAGTGTGAATTTGTCATTTGATGAAAGAAAGAAGGAAGGGCAGGAGAGTTCCAAGTGTATGCAAGAAGTAAAAAGAATGGTGGATAATTGAGTGCCAACTGTAGCAGGAGAAAAGCAGAGTGAGGCTGAGTGAAAGGCTAAGACATTAGATTTGAGTCCTCTCATTGAAGTACCACAGGATTGAAGGGAACATGCTTGGTCATGTGTTATAGAAAAGGCAACAGTGAAATCTAACTGATCTTGGAGGTAAGTGAATTTGAGAGCATGAAGGACAAGATCTTGGATAAAAAGTGGCTAAGGGGCTGAGGATTCATTCATATTATTGGACGATCATCTCAGTGATATAAAGATTAACTAAAGAGGTTGACTTTGAGTCAAGAGCTAAAATTTCAAGCTGTATGTGACTGTACCATGGAAGGGTATTAGGTGGAATTGAGAAAAAGATGGATTATTAAAAAGCGTTGAAGGTTTAAGGGTTTGCATATAGCAAAAGAAGGCATTGAGGAAAGCCACCAGAGCCAGGCTCAGGTGAGGGATCAAAAGCAGCAGAAGGAGTGTCCTTGGGGGACTCAGAAGCATCCTTCAGATACAGCAGAATGGGATTGAGGACAGGGAGCTTTGTTGATTACAGACTTGTCTGTCAGAGAGAGCTATGGAAGGGAATATGATAAGTAGAGTGGAAGAAAGATTGGATCCCATTCTTATGGGATTAGCAGTTATCTGGGAATGAGTGTTCAAGTAAAGAGCTCTCATGTGTGAGTCTGGGTCCTCTTGTGGTTGCTAAAGTAGAGACCCCAAACCCCCCTGATGGTCGCAGACATTGGTGATGAGATGATAAGTACATGGAAGACAGTTATCAAGGGTCTTGTCTGCAGCAGGCAGGGTCCTGTGAACTTATGGCTAGTGGTTTTTGAGAATGATATAAATACGGTGGCACCAGGATGCAGTCAATTAACATGGTGGAGATTCTGTAATTCACAGGTGAGAGAGACAGTCCTTTGGGACATCCATCAGCATGGACAAATCAGTTTTTTTCTCTCTAAAAGGAAAATGTAACACATTTCCCCCCCTGGAGTTCTTTTAATTCTCACTCTATAAGAATATGCATCAAAGCCATATAACTGGAAAAGAGAATCACATTGATTTTTCTTTACTGGGAAAAAGGAGTAGTCCAGAAAGTATATAATTAGTGCAGACTTGACATTTAAACAAATTGCTTAAGATTCTTGGCATTACTGATTTAGAGTTTGAGAGATGAGTAATTCTGAGGCAGCCTGGCATACATTTCATTGAGAGGGAGGGAGAGGGAGAGGGAGTGGGGGGAGAGAGAGAGAGAGAGGAGAGAGAGAGAGAGAGAGAGAGACAGAGAGAGAGAGAGAGAGAGAGAGAATCATTCTCTCTAGAAAACAGTGATTTGACTTATTTAAACAGAATCCATAGTAGGTTGGTCTTAGAACATGTCTCGTAATGCAGGAAGATTATCTATATTTCTGGACAACCTCCCTACAGGACACCGAAGCTGTTAGCATCACCCAATGTCTTCTTTCACTTGGTTCTTCAAAGAAAATAATAGTGATAAATGGAGGCGTTTTAAGGAAAACACTTGAGAGAAAGGCAATGGTACTCCTCTCCTGCTATCTGAATCAGTAACTACCCTTTCCCCCCTGAGCCAGAAAAATAAAGTCACACAAAAGCTAGCCTTTTCCTATGCTTTAAGGCATGACTGCCACAGAACCAAAAACTAATAAAACCCCTTCTGCTCCATGCCAACACATAGAGATCCATTGTTATTGTTAGGTGTCACCTAGTCAGTTGGAACCCATGTCGACTCTATGAACAACAAAAGAAAATACTCCCTGGTCCTTTCTGTGTCTTCCTCACAATGCTCTTATCTTTGATCCCATTTTTGCAGCCACTGTGTCAATCCATCTTGTCGAGGTCTTGCTCTTTTACATTGACCCTCTACTCTACCAAGCATGATGTTTTTCTTCAAGGACTGGCCTCTCCTGATAGCATGTCCCAAAGTCTTGTCATCCTTGCCTCTAAAAAGCAGCCTCTAAAAATCTTCTTCCAAGATAGATTTGTTCATTCTTTTGGCAGTACTGTCAATATTCTTCACCAGCACCATAACTTTAAAAAATAATTTTATTGGGGGCTCTTACAACTCTTATTACAATCCTTACATACAACCATTGTGTCAAACACATTTGTATATATGTTGCTGTCATCATTTTCAGAACATTTTCTTTCTACATGAGCCCTTTGTATCAGCTCCTCATTTTCCCCTCCCTCCCTTCCTCCCTCTCTCCCTCATGGACCCTTAATATTTTATATATTTTTCTTGTCTTACACTGACTGCTGTCTTTCTTCACCTCCTTTTTTGTTGCTTATCCCCCTTGGGGAGGGGGTGTTATATATCATTAATTGTAAACAGTTCCCCTTTTTTTTCTCCCACCTTCCCACTACCCTCCTGGTATTGTTACTCTCTTTATTGGTCCTGAGGGGGCTATCTGTTGTGGATTCCCTGTATTGCAAAATCTTATCTGCACCAGTATATGTGCTCTGGTATAGCCAGATTTGTAAGGTAGAATTGGGGTCTGGGGGGGCATTATAGAACTAGAGGAAAGTTGTATGTTTCAATGGTGCTATACTGTACCCTGACTGGCTCATCTCTTCCCTGTGACCCTTCTGTGAGGGGATGTTCAATTGTCTACAGATCAACTTTGGGTCTACATGCCACACTACCCCTCATTCACATCAATATGATTTTTTTGTTCTGGGTATTTGATGTCTAATACCTGATTCTATCAACAACTCATGGCTCCATAGGTTGGTGTGCTTCTTCCATGTGCATTTGTTGCTTCTCAGCTAGATGACTGCTTGTTTATCTTCAAGTCTTTAAGACCTCAGATGCTATATTGTTGGATAGCCAGGCACCATCAGCTTTCTTCAACACATTTACTTATGCACCCATTTTGTCTTCATCAATTTTGTTGAGAAGATCAGAATCACAGAATGTTGGATTATTAGAACAACATATTCTTGCATTGAGGGAGTACTTGAATAGAGACCCAACATCAATCTGATGCCTTAATCCTTAACATATAAGTATATATACATAGATCTATTTCCCTATCATCACATATATTTACATATGTTTATATATTTACATATGTACATGCATATATTTAGACTTCTATAAATGTCCTTTGCTTTCTAGTTCTTTCTGCTATTTCCTTTTACTTTATTCTTGTCCCACTATCATGTTTAACCTTCATTTGGCTTTCATTGATTCCTCTTGGTTACAGTGCACTTGATCAGGTCCCACCAGACATCCTATGCCCTCCTCGCTATAAATTTCAGATCACTATTGTTCCCTTAGGCATGAGTTTGTTAGCTCCCATCTTTCTTTCCTCCATCTCCCCCTCTCCCATGTCTCACCAAAACTTTAATTCCCATTGTTTTCCCACTGTTTATCCTTTCTATCTAGAAAGACATGCAAAAACAATGATAAACACAAAAACAAAACAGAGCAATAAAAAACAACAAAGAAAAGCATATAAATAGTTCTGGGTCTGTTTGTTGACCTTTATGAATATATTCTGGTCAAGTATGATGGGATCTTATGTCTTTCCCCCAAAGTCTCTTTTTGGGATTCCCCTGGTGCATCATTGCTTTGCTCCCCTTGCTGCTCTGTTGTAAGCCCTTAGTGTTTTGCCCTGGTGTGGTGGGTTCAGGACGGCATAATTCCCATACTGTGCCTCCAATGTTACCTCTCATAGTGCTATGGGTCAGTTAGGGCCTTCCTGTCTCTTGTTGGGGCCAACCCTATGGTCCTCTCTGTGCATTGGCTGCTCCGAGCTGGAATATTATCCTCAGGACTTGGTGAGCCAGACTGTGTTCTATACTCTCTTTCTCTCTCCTTCCTTCTGAGTATGCTCCTGGTTTGTCCTGCCCCTCTCCCCAAGCTATAACTTTAGTGCTGTCCTCTATAGTGCATTCTGCTTGGGGTGGGGTGGGGTGTTGTCAAAAGAAGGGGTGTCCACTTTATTTTGGATTAGGGTAGGCTCCACAGACTTCTGTTGGCTTGCTGCTTCATGCTGGTACGTTGCATTCATGTATTGGTGCACCAGGTTGAGGTATGGTTCCTCTCTCCCTTACCTGTGGAGATATAAACAATACCCTCTTCTTAGGTGGATTAATGTCCTGTTCCCCATCACCCCATGTCTTTTTTTTCTTCTTTCTTTTCCCCTGCCATGTGTATCCCTGCGTTTTGTCTGGCTCCTGCCATAGTACCTATACCTCACCCCAGAAATGTATGCTTATAGTAGCTTTTCTACTATGCCAATTTTGCTTTTTAAGCTTACCTTATGAACTCATGTTGTACTTGTCCTTTTGTGTTTGGCTTACTTCACTTAGCATAATATCCTCCAATTCTTCCCAAGTAGCATTGCAGCACCATGATTTAAATACATCTATTTTTTCACAGTCTTCCTTATTCAATGTCCAACTTTCGCATACATATGAAGTGATTAAAAATATCACAGCTTGTGTCAGATGTGCCTCAGCCCTCAAGGTAAAATCCTTGCCTTTCAACACTTTCAGGAGGTCTGTGGCAGCAGTTTTAACCAATGTAATGTGTAGTTTGCTCTCTTGACAGCCGTTTCCATGAGCCTTGATTGTGGATCTGAGCAAGATAAAATGCTTGACAATCAATTAACATATTCAAGTTGAATCCTCTCTGACTAAAATTCAGGGTAAAACAGACTATTTTGACCACTTAAGAAATCCGCGCATTCCTAAACAGTCATTCCCCTGAATGTTAGTGAGGAGCTTATGCTCAAGTTTGAGGAGAATACCATCTCAGAATGATTAAAAATGAAGTAACTCATTGAACTCTTCCTTTTAGTTAACAGACAATTTAATCTGGGCCAAATATCAGTTATAGTCCCTGAGTTTTAAAAGCGAAACGTTGCCTCAGTCTGACAGTTGACGAGATGTTGTGAGGGAGGCTGTACCCACCTTTTATTTCAGATTATGAAATTCAACTCTTCTCAGACTTCCTCGGCCCACCGGCTTGCTGCTGCAAGTTGGGTGGACACCTCCATAAGCTCCCATGATGACTCAACTAGCTAGTGACTTTGTAGATTTGACAATTCTGGGCATTTTTCATATAAATAAAAATCATACAGTATGTGAAATTCTGTGGCTGGATTCCTCCACTTCTTATGTCTTTGGGGTGCATTCATGTTGTAGGCAGTATGTGCCAACACTTCATTCTTTCTATTGCATGATTATATTCCACTGTATGGATGTACCAGATTTTTCCAGGGACCAGATGGAGGAGTAATGGGGAATGACCTCTAATGGATGAAGGAATAAGAGCCATTCTAAAATTAGATGGTTGTCATGGGTGCACAACTGTCTAAGTACACTAAAAATCATTGATCTATACATTCTAAAGGGGTGAATTTTATGGTACACAAATTATAGCTCAATAAAACTGTTATATGGGGTGAAAAGAACAAAGCAAAAAACCATTAATGCATCTTCAGCTGCATTAATAAAAGTGCTGTTTCCATAAAAATAAAAGCACCGTGGGAGGGTATACATTTCAAATTAGAAGACCTAGGTTCGTGTTTTGACTCAAGTATTTATTGGTGCAACCCTGG
>PVJH01002339.1:40342-171833 GCA_004026705.1 Nesogale talazaci | reverse complement strand
TCCATGGGGAGACCCCTGTCAGCACCAGGATGCTTCTCTTGCCACTGGAGAGACAAAATTCTGCATCCACTGGAGTCATTGCAGGTGCTTCGTGAGCCGGAAGGAGACTTCATAGATTGGTATCAGACATATGGGCGAATATCGGACCTTGGACTGGACTGGGTTGGGATGCTTTCTCAATATTCCATTCCTCTTGTATATAAATCTTTCCCTTAGATCCATATGCATATTTATGAATTTGTTTCTCTAGTCTACCTGGACTAACACAGTACTGTTGGGAATTTCTCTTTGCACCACATCAGGAGTCACCTTATGTCTGCTTATCCTACTCTTATTGATGCAAAGTCTGATCATTTGATTAAGGGGGAGGGCCTACATCACTTCATTCTAACATTAAAATGGCCTATGCCTATTTGTTTTTCAAGTCCAAGATCAAATGCGATTCCCTTCTCTCTTTTTTGTTTGACACAAATTTATATGTCACAAAAGAATGCAAGCACATTTCAGTCTTACTTGTCTTCCTCTTATAGCCACTCAGACCAATATTTAGGTCTGATAGGGAAGGATCCGGAGAGTTCTTAGCATCATGACCCCTTCTCTCTCTTTTTTAAAAAAAATAATCCTTATTTAATCATTGCTTTTGTTTATATATATAAGTAAATAAATAAATAAATATATATATATATCCCCTTTGTTTTTGGCATATAAATACTTACAAAGAAACACATAATTTGTGTTACGGTACAGCCCATCTCCAAATCAAATGAAATCAGTAACAGTATCCCATTACACCTCCCCACATATATGTGGTGACTTATTTATTTTCTATCGCTACGTTCTGTTCTTCCACTCACCCCACCCCACAACTCTGGTCTCGAAGTAGCTTAAAGTCCTATCCTCTGAGATGAAAACCATTTTCCATTTTCTTTCTTTTCCTTTATAATGGTGTCATAAAATGTCTATCTTTATGAGCCTGATTAACATTGCTAAATATAATGTTCCCTAATTATGTCCCTGCCTTAAGCTGCTTGAGAGACTCATTATTTTTTAAAGGATGAATAATTTTCCAATGTATGAATGTACCATACATTCCTCTAGAGTTGGAGATTTTGATTGTTTCCATCTTTTTTGGTATTATAGAAGCTGCTGAACTAAATATAGGATTGCATACCTCTGTTCATATTTTGTTCTTGATTTCTTTTAGGTGTATAACAAATTGATTGGGGATCTTAAGGTATTTATATTTGCTTAAAGGAAGATTCATACTGTTTTCCACAGTAGTTATACAATTATATAATCCCACCAACAATGTATGAGTGCTCCAATCTCTCTACATCCATGTCAGCATTTATTTTTTTCTGTTTTTAAAATTTTTGCAATGAGTTTCAATATGACTGTTATTATTGTTTTAATCTAGATCTCTCTTATGGCTAATGAATGTAAACATTTCTTCATATGGTTACTCACTGCCTGGATGCCTTTGATAGTAAATTGTCTACTTCGTGTGTCTTCTTTTTGTATTTTTCTTATTAAAGTGTTGTAGTTTTCTATAGATTTTTGACAGTGGCCCTTTATTTTATGTATCATTGCCTAATATTTTCCCAATCTGTGGATTTTCTTTGGACTCTTTTGATGATGTCTTTTGAAGTGCATAAATGTACTTTCAGAAAGTTCCAATCCTCTTTTTGGTCTTCTGTATTGTGGGTATTTTTCATATTTTCAGTAGTACACTTACACTTTGTATTAGGACTCTGAAGTTGTCTCCATGTTTTCATTGATGGCATCTACTCTATCTTGAATTTGTTTTTGTACATACTGTGAGCTACTGGGTTTTGTTTCATTTTTAAGTGGAGATCCAATGTTTCCAGCACTATGTATTGAAAAGGCTATATTTTCCCATTTAATATGTCTTAATCTTTTTTCAAAGATTAGGTGTCTGTTGGTACTTGTTTGTGTTTCTGGTTTGCATTAACATATTTCAGAATATATTTATCAAAATTCTTATAGAAATAAAGAAACACACGGTCCATAATATCTTAATTCTAGGAGTCTTAAATCACTTTTGAGAAATGATTAATCTACAAAGAAGAAAATCAACAAAGGCACAGAAGAACAAAGGAACACAAATTAACCAATTTAATCTCTTAGACATAAGAGATCAAGTACCCTTCATACACACTTCATCCAACAAAAACACATTTAATATTTTTTTCTAGGGCACAGGAAACCTACTCCAAAATAGATCACACTTTAGGTCACAAAGCAAGAATCAATAAAGTAAAAAACCATGGAGATATACAAACCCCTTTTAAAATTTTTTAAAATTAGAAATCAGCAAAAGGGACCAGGTTTCCAGAGCCCTGGAGACCAGGGGGAACACCCGTAACTAAGGACTCATTTTCCTCTCCACCTTCATTGGCCGAGCAGCTGCCAAGAACAAAGCCCGCATCTCCCGATACCTGGCAAACCAATGCAGTATTGCCTCTCAGATCGACTGCTTCTCTGAGGAGTCCACCTGTGTGTCTATTTGGAAAAAAGCTTGAGAGCAAGTCGAGGAGCGACTCTCCTTCTGCGAGACTGGGAGGTCCCTGAATGTGATGAAGGAGGCCATGGTGCAGGCAGAAGAGGCCTCCGTGCAGCTGACTAGGAAGCTGGAGAAGCAACACTTGAAAAAGGAAAGGAAGCGACGGGCTGCATCTGCACTTGCGTCTCAAGAAAACAGTGCTCCTGAGGAGTGTGGGCTCGAGCAGGGGAGCAACAGAGATAGGACCCAAAAGAAGAAAAAGCAGAGGGTCCAGGAGACTCCACAGGAAAATGGATTTGAAAGCCCAGCTCTCTCTGCGCTCCCCAAACCCAGGAAAAAGAGGTCGAAGGAGGAGTTGGTCAGCAGTGATCCACAAGGGACATCTCTCCCAAGAGGAAGAAACTGAAATCTCTGCCCAAAGAGGAGCCTGCATGTGAGCTTCAGGAGGCAGCAAATGGGAGCATCCCAAAGATAAAGAAGCTCTCCCTGAAGGGGGAGCCTGCCAGCAGTGGACCTGAGGCGGTGGCTGCTAACAGCAAGAGCAACAGCATTAAGAAAAAGAAAAAAAATTAAAAATTCACCCAGAAAGATTAGAAAGAACATTCTCCTGGGCAGTGATGATGCATACAAGTTTCCTCTAGTTCCTGAGGTCTTCCTCCCCCCAACCATCATGGTCCCAACTCTACCTTGCAAATCCGTATGGACTAGAGAAGGTACCTTAGTGGAAAGAGGAGCTAGAGATATGGGGAAATCAGAATGGGTGAGCCCCTTCATGCCAATGGTTAGATTGGAACTATTGGATGAGTGGAGAGAAGATGGGGTAGAGACGGAACCAACTGCAAGGATCTACATATGACCTCCTGTCTGGAGCACGGGCATCAGGGGAGTGGGCTGAGGGAGGTGTCGGGAGGGTAAGATATGACAGAACAATAATAATTTATAAAGTATTGAGGGTTGATGGGGGAGGGAGAGCAGGGGAAGAGAGGAGGGGTTGGAAAAGCTGATACCAAGGGCTCAAGGGAAAAGGCGGATGTTTGGAGAATGCTGACCGCAGCAGATGTGCGAAGGTACTTTCCACAGTATGTTTATTTATGTATTAGAAAAATGATGTATGAGCCCCCAATAAAATGATTTTTAATTAAAAAAAAAGAACATTCTTTGGTGCTTCCCAACCCTCTTAATTAACAACAACAGCAATAACACACACAAATTAGAAGTTAGCCATAGGAAAATCAACACCCCAAAGTCAAACATGAAAATTGAACAATACTTACTTTGAAAACACTGAGTAATTGAAGAAATAAAAAAATAATATAAAAAAATCCTTAACTTTCCCTAGTGTGAATCCGTCCTGCACTGCTGTATATAACAACAGCAGTGGTTTACCTCTGTTTTCCGTTTCTCTCACCGAAGTGCATGTCACCATTCCATGGATGAGTCGATGGATACGGACATGAGCCCCCAGAGGCCCTAAAACTACTGTTTCAGTTGTGATCTAAAGGCCGACAAAGATGATCACTTTAAGGTGCATGACGATTACAATGAGCACCAGTTATCTCTAAGAATAGTCAGTTTAGGTGTTGGTGCAAAGAATGAACTGCATATTGTTGAAGCAGAAGCAATGGATTATGAAGGCAGCCCAACTTTGAAAATGTCTGTACAGCCAACAGTCTCCCTTGGGGGCTTTGAAAAAACACCACCGGTGGTCTTATGGCTCAGGGCTTGTGCATATGAGTGGACAGCATTTAGTAGCTGCGGAGGAGGATGCAGAGTACGATGACAAAGAGGAGGAGGATGTGAAACTTTGAAGTCTATCAGGAAAGTGCTCTGCCCCCACTAGAGGCAACAAAGTTCCACAGAAAAAGGTAAAACTTGCTGTTGCTGATGAAGAAGATGATGATGGTGATGATTTTGATGATGATGAAACTGAAGAAAAAACTCCAGTGAAGAAATTCATACTGGATACTCCAGCCAAAAATGCACCAAAATCGAACCAGGATGGAAAAGACTCAAAATCATCAACACCAAGATGCAAAGGTCAAGAATCCTTCACAAAACAGGAAAAAACTCCCCAAAACACCAAAAGGTCCCAGTTCTGTAGAAGACATTAAAGCAAAAATGCAAGCAAGTATAGAAAAGGGTGGTTCTCTTCCTAAACTGGAAGTCAAGTTCATCAATTATGTGAAGAATTGCTTCTGGATGACTGACCAGGAGGCTATTCAAGATCGCTGGCAGTGGAGGAAGTCTCTTTAAGAAAATAGTTTGAGCAGTTTGTTAAAATTTTCCGTCTTATTTCATTTCTGTAACAGTTGCTATCTGGCTGTCTTTTTTTATAAGGCAGAGTGAGAACTTTCCCTACCGTGTCTAATAAATGTTGTCCAGGTCCCTTTGCCAAGAATGTGCTGTCTAAAATGCCTGTTTAGTTTGTAAAGATAGAACTCCATCCTTTGCTTGGTTCAACGTGTGTATGGAATGTTATGATAGGACAGAGTAGTAACAGTGGTCAGACAGATGGAAATGGTGGGGAGACAAAAATTTACATGTGAAATAAAACTCAGTATTTTAATTAAAAAATTCCTTGAAACAAGTGAGAATGAAAATATAACATATCAAAATCTCTCGCATCTGACAAAAGCAGTACTCAGGGGAAAGTTTATAGCAATAACTACACATATCAAAAAGGGAAAATATTCTAAACACTGTGTTAGTCCAGGTAGGCTAGAGGAACAAATTTCATAGACACACATATGGATATAAGGAAAAGATTTATATACAAGAGGAACAGGACATTGAGCCCAGTCCAGCTCAAAGTCATAAGTCTGATATTAACCCATATGCCTGAAATCGGTCCATAAAGTCTCCTTCTGACTCACGAAGTCACAGATCAGAGGGTGCAGAATCCCAGTGCTGCCAGGGGTCTCCACATGGCTCCTCACTTCCAGGGCTCAGGTTCCATCAACAGCAGAAGCAACTCATCGCTGGCAGAGGTCTCCATCTGGCCGCCCCAGCTTCAGAGGTCTGGCTCGATCAGGGCAAAACCGTGTGGTCTCTCCACTGCCACCTCTAGCTTCTTGGACGTTGCCATCTTGTCTTGTCCATGATTCATCGTCTCTGAGACTAACTCCCAACAACTGGGGAAGATAGAAGATAGCTTCTCATCTTCACGAGGGAAATATCGCGAGATTTCCCAGAAGTCTCAGGAGAAAGCCATGCCCACATAGAGGCCTCTTTGGCTACTGAGACTCCACCCTTACATTTCAATCATAAAATTGACATAAGCACATGACTGCCACAAACACACTTTAAGACATCAACTACAACAATTAGAATGCAGCCAGCAGAATAAATCTTCAGATACTCAAAGAAAAGAAATAATACCAAATTGAGCAGAAATAAATGAGAAATAAAACTATAGGAAAAACAAGAGAAGAAGTTGGTTCTTCAAAAAGAGTTAAAATGGATTAATCCACTGGCAAAACAAAATTCAATGGGTGAAATCAACAGATTAAAAAGTAATCACACAGTATTATGAAAATTGTATTTCAACAAATTTGGAAATCCAGAAGAAATGGATAAATTTCTAGAAATGCATTACCTACCTAAAGTAATAGAGACCAATCTAGAAAATATTAGCAAGCCTATACTCTAAGAAGAAAGGGATTTAGTCATAAGAAAAAAATCTCCCCATAACAAAAAGTCAAAAACAGATGACTTTACTGGGGAATTCTAAGCATTTAGAGAAGCATTGACACCTCTCTGACATCAACTCTAATCCTGATACCTAAGCTAGACATAAACCTCACCAGAATTGAAAATTATAGACTGATATCCCTGATGAATATAGGCACTAAGATTTTAAACAAAACTCTAGCCAGCAGAATTCAAGAAAATATCCCAAAACAAAGAAAAATCATGACCAAGTGGGATTCATACCAGGATAGTTATGGATAAATACTTTAGGTATGTATATAAAGATGGTTTAATGCAGTGATTCTCAACCTTCCTAATGCCTCAACTCTTTAATATAGTTCCACATGTTGTGGTGACCCCAAGCCGTAAGATTATTCTTGCTGCTACTTCATTACTGTAATTATGTTACTGTTGTGATTCGGGCAATCCCTGTGAAAGGGTTGTTTGACTCCCAAAGAGGTTGCTACCCACAGGTTGAAAACCACTGGTTTGGTTTAGGGTTAGGGTTAGGTTAGGGTGGTTAGGGTTAGGGTTAAGAGAAAAAAATATGAAAATCTCTGGTTTAATATGAGAAAAAAATCAATGTATTTCATCACATTAATAAAATAAAGGATAAGAACCATCTAATTATATCAATCAATGGAGAAAAGGCATTTGATAAAATCCAGCATCCATTCTTGATAAAAATGCTCAACAAAATAAGAATAGAATGGAAATACTTTAACATAATAAAGGCAGTATATGTGAAACGAGTGGCTAGCATCTCACCTAATGGAGAGAAATGGAAAACATCCCCCTTTTGAATGGGAACTAGACAGCATTGACCTTTATCACCACTTTTATTTAATTAATATAGCCCTGGAAGTCTTAGCCAGCAAATAGATATTGAAGGCATCCATTTTGGCACAGAATAAACAAAACTCTGTTTATTCATATATGCTATAATTCCATGTATAGAAAACCTCGAAGATGCAGTTAAAAAATGGATGGAACTCATTGAAAAAGTTGACAATGTAGTGGGCTATAAGGTCAACATACAGAAATCAGTTGGATTCTTGTATATTAAAGAAGATGACCCTTAAAAGGAAATTAAAAGAACAGTACCATTTATAATAACTACTCCAAAGATAAAACACCTAGGAATAAATCTTACCAGAGACACAAAAAACTTATACAAAGAGAATCATCATATACTTCAACAAAAAGCTAAAAGACTTATGCAAGTGGAAGAATATCCTATGCTTCTCATAGGAAGACAAAATCTAATGCAAACATTAATATTAATAAGAAGCACTATCAATTCAGTGCAGTTCTGATCTAAATCCCAACACAAATCTTAAACTAAATGGAAAAATGAATCCTCAATTTTACATGGAAAGGAAAGAAACCCAGGATAAGCAACACACTGCTATAAAACAAAGTGAGATGCATTTCACTCCCAGGTTTAAAAAAAAAATCATTTTATTGGGGGCTGATACAGTACTTATCACAATCCACCCATCCATCCATTGTGTCATGCACATTTTTACATTTATTGCCACCATCATTTTCAAAACATTTTCTTTCTTCTTGAGCCCTTCGTATGAACTTCTTATTTTTCTCCTTCCTCCCCAGCCCTCCCTCCTTTGTGGTCTTAATAATTTATAAATTATTATTTTTTTCATGTCTTATACTGACCACTGTCTCTATTCACCCACTTTACTCTTGTCCATTCCCTTGAGAAGGGGTTATAGGTATATCATTGTGATAGATTTGCCCCTACCCCAACCTTCCCTTTTCCCTCCTGATATAGCTATTTTCAATATTGGTCCTGAGTGGATTATCTGTTCTGGATTCCCTGTGCTTCCAGCTCTTATCTGTACCCATGTACATTGTGTTAGTCCAGGTAGACTAGAGGAACAAATTTCAAAGACACGCATATCGATATAAGGAGAGGGTTTATATACAAAAGGAATATGACACTAAGAAGGCATCCCAATCCCGTCCAGTACAGTCATAAGTCCGATATTAACCCATATGCCCGAAATCAGTCTACAAAGTCTCCTTCTGACTCACGAAGTCACAGGTCAGTGGGTGCAGAATTCTGGTGCTGGCAGGGGTCTCCCCATGGCTCCTCACTTCCAGGGATCAGGGTCCATCAACAGCATGCCACTCCAGCTTCAGAGGTCTGGCTCCATCAGGGCAAAGCTGTGTGGTCTCTCCTCCGGCTCCTCCAGCTTCTCGGATGCTGCCATCTTGTCTTTTCTGTGACTCATCACCTCTGAGACTAACTCCCAACAACTGGGGAAGATAGCTTCTCATCTTCACGAGGGAAATATTGTGAGATTTCCCAGAAGTCTCAGGTGAAAGCTGTGCCCACATAGAGGTCTCATTGGCTACTCAAAGGCTATCTCCAGATTAATAGGCTAGACTCCACCCCTACATTTCAATCATAAAATTAACATAAGCACATGACTGCCACATACATGTTCTGGTCAAGCCAGATTTACAAGGTAGAATTGGGATCATGATAGTGGGGGTTAGGAAACATTAAAGAATTAGAGCGAAGTTGTATGTTTCATTGGTGCTATACTGCACCCTGACTGGCTCATCTCTTCCTCATATCCCCTTTGTAAGGGGATATTCAACTGCCTGCAGATGGGCTTTGGGTCTACACATTATACTTCCCCTTATTCACAATGATATGTTTTTTTGTTCTGGGTCTTTGATGCCCGATCCTATCGACACCTTGTGATCACACAGGCTGGTGTGCTGCTTCTATGTGGGCTTTGTTGCATCTGAGCTAGATGGCTGCTTGTTTATCTTCAAGTCTCTAAGACCCCAGATACTATATCCTTTGATAGCCAGGCATCATCATCTTTCTTTACCACATTTGCTTATGCACCCATTTTGTCTTCAGCAATCGTATCAGGAAACTGAGCATCATGGAATGCTAGGTTAATAGAACAAAGTGTTCTGGTGTTGAGGGAGTGTTTGAGTAGAGGCCCAATGTCCCTCTACTACCTTAATACTAAACCTATAAATATATGTGCACTGATCTGTTTCCTCATTGTCATAAATAAATACGTTTACATATGTGCATGTCTATTTAGTGCCCGTTGTCTCTTAGTTCTCTCCTCTTTTTCCTTTTATTTCCTCTTATTCCTCATCTTCAGCCTTCATTATTCCAGTAATTCCTCTCAGTTACATTGCCCTTGTTCATGCTTGGTACATTACTAGACCTCCTATACCCTCCTCTCCTCATTACTGATTTTAGATCATTTGTTTTTCCCTTGTTCTTGGATTTGTTAACACTCACTTCCTTTCCCCTGCTCCCTCCTCTCCCACGTCACCTTTTGTTTTCTCCTGCAGATTGCTTATCCCGCCTCTCTTGTCCAGATAGACATGCAGAGATAATAATATGCACAAAAATATGACAGAGTAAAAAAAAGCAACAAAAGAAAATAAAACAACAGCAACAAAAATTGACAAAAAAAAAAGAGAGAGAAAAGTCCATAAGCAATTCAAGGTCTGTTGATCTCTAGGTGTGTTTTCTGGTGGAGTCTGATGAGGTCCATGTCCTGGCCCCAAAGTTTATTTTTGGTATTCCCCTTGGACTTCATTGCTTTGTTCCCTTTACTGCTCTGTTGTCCATTCTTAGCATTTCACTCAATTGTGATGGGGTCAGATTGGGCACAATCCCCCCAGTGTGTCTTCAGTGTTGTTCCCCGTAATGCTATGGGTCAGTGAAGAATGTCATGTCTTATAATGGGGCTGAACCTATGGTCCTTTGTGTCCATTGACTGCTCTGAGCAGTCCTCAAGACTTGCTGAACCAGGATGTGTTCCACTCTCTCTCCCTCTCTCTTCGTTTTTGCCTGTGTACTCTGATCAGACATGTCCCTCTCCCTGAGCTATAGATTCAGTGTTGCCCTCTAAAGTAAATTCTTCTGGACCGAGGGGTGGACAGTTGTCCACCTAGCTGTGATTGGGGCCCCTCAGATCTCTCTATTGGTTCCCTCCTTCGTGCTGGTATGTTGAATTCATGTCTCGGAGCACTGGGTTGGTCTGGTCTCTTTTTCCCAATGGTCACTCTCAGATTTTAAAAAGCTACTGTGTAGCCTCAGATATACATGCTTGCTGAAAGTGAGAAGGATTTCAAACACATGCTGATGAAGATCAAGGCTTGCAGCCTTCAGTATAGATAGCAAATCTATGTTAAGACTAAAATCCTCACAGCTAGAGCAATAGGTAATTACCATCATGGTAAATGGAGAAAAGGTTAGTGTTGTGAAGGATTTTGTCTTACTTGGATCTGCAATCAGTGTTGCTAGAAACAGCAGTCAAGAGATCAAAAGATGAGTTGTATTAGGTAAATATCCAGTATAAGACCTCCTTAAAGGGCTGAGCCTCGGTGGCAGAGTGGTTGAGTGCGTGACTGCGGCCCACTGACTTGGCGGTTCAAATCCAGCAGCAGCTCTCCAGGAGCAAGGCTTGGCCTCCCACTCCCACCAGAAGGCAGTGATGCTCCCCCTCACCCCCACAAAAGAGGCCTCCTTCAAATAGTGAAAAGCAAGGATGTTATTTTGAGGACTAAGGTGTGCCTGAACCAAGGTAATGATATTTTCAATTGCCTCAAAAGTATGTGAAAATTGGACACTGAATAAAGAAGACTGAAGAAGAATAAATGCATTTGTATTATGGTTCTGGAGAAGAATATTGAATATACTATGGACTGCTAAAAGGACAGAATGATCTGTATGGAAGACATATTTCCAGAGTCCTTAGAGGCAAGGATGGCGAGATTTCATCTTACATACTTTGGACATGTTGTCAGGAGAGATTGATCCCTGGAGAAGGACATTATGTTTAGTAAAGTCAAGGTGCAGGGAAAGAGAGGATGGTCTTCAAGGAGGTCAACTGACGACAGTGACTCTAACAATGACTCATGCATAGAAACAATTGTGAGAATGGTGCAGGCCTGTGCAGTGTTTTGTTGTATTGTACATAAGACTGCTTTGGGTTGGCACTAACATGATGGCCCCTAACCACAACAACAAGCGAAAAATATAGCGTGATAGTTAAAACAGTTGTTTGGTATTGGTACAATGATAGACATGAAGATCAATGGATTAGCGATTAGGTCAGTGGATTGAGAACCCAAATGTGACACTTTCATTTCTTCTCATTCTGTGTTAGTCATCTCATGAGAGCTTGCTTGGAGGTTCTAGCAAGGCATCACAGTTACTCCTCTGCCCTGACTTAAGGATTCCCCTTCTCTCTCAGAGAACGTTGTCCTCTTCAATGGAGTACATAGCTTTAGGAAGAATTCACATGGAGGAGTGAGCTATCTCTGTAGCCAATGAGATCAGCTGAATCAATTCTGGTGGTCGATGGAGTGACAGGTGTCACAACCAGATCATCCTTACCTGCATTGACTCTTGCTTTAATATGCCATCCAGTTGATTTTAATTCATGGCAACAGCATATGTGTGTGAACTATGCTCCATAGCCTGATGCTATAATGAAGAATATTTTAGAAGTAGATTACCAGGCCTTTCTTCCTAGTTGCCTCTGGATGGTTGTAAATATTCAACCTTTTGTTTAGCAGCAAAGTGTAACAACAATCATTTGCACTATTCAGGGACTCCTGTTTTGTTACAGAAACCTAAATCACAATTATTTTCTTTCATATAGTGGTGATTTTTTTGACATGTGTTTTCCTAGCTGTAAGATGAAATCTCTGAGGAGAAAGTTCATGTTTTATTCGTTTTACCTGTTTAAGTTCTCTCTGTGGAAAGAAGCCAAGCAAAAAGGTGTCATTGACATGCACGGTGTTTATTTGGGAAGTCCCAGTCTCCTGTATATTTAAGATCTTCTATAAGGAATGATTGGAGCCCTGGTGTTGTAATGGGTCAGCAGTTAGAAACCACCAGTCATTCTCTGGAGAACGATGAAACTTTCTATTCCCATACATTTAGAGTCTTAGGAAACCACAGGGGTTCTATAGGGTTGCTTTCAATTTGCATTAACTTGATGGCTGTGAGTTTGAACTTGAGTTATGGTAGTGCTGGTTGATTCGCCAGTCATTATTTTCCATCTTCTAATGTTAGTCTATGTTAGACGAAACAAGTTGTCTCTCCCAGAGCCGCGATCATTGAAGATGACACCACATTGAGATCACTTGGTGCTGATTCACCCTGGTCTGATGTTCTGAAGAGACTATCTTTGCTTTCCTATCTCTTGAGGTGCCTGGGTTCTTGTATTCTTTGAGACGTGATCCCTGGTTTATTTTGAAATCTATTCCATATATTCCCAGTTAATTTCTTCCTTATGTAGTCATGGTTAGTTTCAGTTTGCTGTATCTAGAAAAATGAAGTGTTCAAAATTGGCTAAGAACATACAGTATCTGAGAAAATATTGGTGACTCATCAGAAATAGAACTACCTACTTTTTCATTTGGATTTGAGTTCTACCTTCTTACCCAGGCCCATGCAGGAAAAGATCATTTGGTGGGAGTTAGAAATTTTGGCTAGAAGAACCACATTAAACGATTCACTGCCCCTACAATTGGGAAATAAATTTAGAAGATTTATTTAGGGATCAAGTCATCCAGGACTAGAAAGACCAGACTGAGAATTCAGACTTTATTTTCTGGCAAATGTGAACTACTCAGGAGAAACAACATGATGTGTCAGGAAGGGAGAGATTACCTGCAAAGCAATGGGAAAACAGATGGTAAATATGCATTGGTAACTTTGCTTAAGGTGGTAGCAATGGAGAAGAATAAATAGATGTGAAGAATTTTATAGGGCCAAAGGACAGTGTTTGAAACCAGAATACGTTCCTCCCCTGTTTAGCGGGTTGTATGACCTGGTAACAGAGAAGCCTGCCTTCACTTTGGTATTTATCCTTAGAGTAGTGAACTTATAATACTTGTCATTTTGTGATTGATGAACTTCACTCAGCATAATGGTTTTCAGGTCCCTCCATGTCATGAAGTGTTGCATTGTCAATTTTTCAGGGGTGCATAGTATTCCACTGTTAAGTTTGCCGGTGGCTTTTCAATTTTTTTAAAAAGAGGATGTTAATCTTTTGGGGAGCAGACAGCTTCATCCTATGGAGCAACTAGAAATCTGGATTTGCTGACTTTACACTTATCTTGAAGTGGTTGCAGAACTCCTTAGAGACCCTTTAAATCCATCAAAGCCCTTGACTGCCGTTGAGCGATGACAAGGAGACTCATAAGAATATATGTCTAGGGCTGAGCCCCGGTGGTGTAGTGGTTGTGCGCGGGACTGCGGCCCACTGGGACAGAGGTTCAATTCCAGCAGTGGGACTGGGCCTCCTACTCCCACCACCAAAGAGCAGTGATGCCAAAAAAACAAAAACAAAAACAAACAAACAAGCAAAAAGAATATATGTCTACTCAGGCATTTGTGCCCAAGAATCATGGTACAACAGCTATGACATGTAAGTAAACCAAACTTAACTCACTGCCATTGAGGTAGTTTCCACTAGTAGCTGCCCTGCAGGGCAGAATAGAACCACCCCTGTGGGTTTATTTTTACATGAATAGAAAGCCTCATTTTTCTCCCTTGTAGAGACTGGTAGTTTTGAACTCCTGACTTTTCAGTTGGCAGCCCAACTTGTAAACCACCACACCACCAGGGCTCCTCATTTAAGTCAGGATAAGCTTACCCATGCCCGCCTTTTGAATTTCTATTTTGCTGTTGAGACAGACTGACCTTTAAACCTGATGCATAGCTCTCATTCTGTGATCTTTTGCTATCTTCTGAGATCTTATTTTTACCTTTATTCAGTGTTGACTTCCCTATTTTCTGTACCCTATTTATATCAGTCAAGGTCATAGTAAAGACAATTTCAAAGTACTACAATTGGGTGGCTTACTGAACATAAGTTTATGTTCTTACAGGTTAAGAGTCTCAAAGTCCACAGTCACCGTGTGTTCCTTGGCAAGGCATCCAACTGTGTGGACCATAATAAACTGTGGGCAGCCTTGAGAAGAGTGGAAATCCCAGAGCACTTCATTGTGCTCATTTGGAACTTGGACATGGGTCAAGAGGGAGTTGTGTGAACAGAACAAGAAAATACTGCATAATTTAAAACCAAGAAAGGTGCTTGTTAGGATTCTATCCTCATACCATATTTGTTTAAACTACATGCTAAACAAATCATCAAAGAAGCTAGATTATATGAAGAAGACAGTGTCATCAGATTTGGAGGAAGGCTTATTCATGATTGGAGGTATGCAGATATCCCAATCTTGCTTGCTAGAACTGGGGAGGAATCAAAGCACTTGCTGATCAAGAATTGCCGCCTTCAGTGTAAATGGAAAGTCAATGTAAAAGAAGACCAAATATTCACAAAAGAACCATAGGTAATATGATAAATGGAGAAAAGTTTGACGTTATCAAGAATTTTGTCTTACTTTGATCCACGATCCATGCTTATAAAAGCCGCAATCAAGAGGCTAAAAGACATATTGCATTAGGTAAATCTGTTGCACAAGACCTCTTTAGAATATTGAAGAGTCAGGATGTTACCCTGAGGATGTGGGGTATTCCTAACCCCAAACCATGGTATTTTCCAGGGCATTATATGCGTGTGAAAGTTGGATGTTTGTGTTGTGTGAGTTTACTAGAGAAACAAATTCATAGATACCCATATGCGTATAAGAAAGAGCTTTATAAACAAGAGCAATTGTATATTAAAAATATTGCAGCCCAATCCAGATAGAGTTCATAAATCCGGATAAACAATCCGGAGGGGAAAACAATGGAACTGATGGTTCCTGGGGATATGGGAAGGGGGAGGCAGGGAAAAGGAAGTAGGTGTTAACAAACCCAGGGACAAGGGAAGACGTGATCTAAAATCTAGGTGGAGGAGGGCGTAAGATGCCTGGTATGGCTTGATCAAGGGCAATATAACTGAGAGGAATTTCCAAAGCCCAAATGAAGGCCGAAAATAATAGTGGGACATGAGAAAAGTAGAAGGAAATAGAGGAAAAAACTAGGTGGCAACTGGACAGTGATAGAGGTCTAAATACAAGCATGTATATATGTAAATATATTTATATATAACTATAGGGAAATAGATCCATTTACATATATTTATATGGTAAATATTAAGGTGGCAGACAAACATTGGACTTCTATTCAAGTACTCTCTCAACGCAAGAACACTTTGTTCTATTAACCTGGCATTCTGTGATGCTCAGCCTTTCAACATGATTGCTGAAGACAAAATAGGTACATAAGCAAATGTGGTGAAGAAAGCTGATGGTGTGCAGTTGTCAAAAGATACAGAGTCTGGGGTCTTAAAGACTTGAAGATAAACCGGCAGCTATCTATCTGTGAAGCAATAAAGGCCACTTGGAAAAAGCACACCAGTCTGTTTGATGATGTCTTGATAGGATCAGGCATCAGGCAACAGAGACCCAGAACAAAAAAATCATATCAAGGGGGTATGGAGAAGAGACCCAACGCCCATTTGTACACAATTGGGCACCCGCTTACAGAAAGGTCACAAGGAAGAAAGAGTCAGTCAGGGTGCAGTATGGCACTGATGAAATATACAACTTTTGTCTATCATAACTTTACACTATCATGACTCCCAATTCTATATTATAAATCCAGTTGGACCATAGCATGTACTCGGGTACAGATAAGAGTTAGAAACACAAGGACCAGATATGATGAACCCCTCAGGACCAATAATGAGAATAGCAACACCAGGAGGGGAAGGGGAAGGTGGAAGGAGAAAGGGGAACTCTATCACAATGACCTACATATAACTTCCTCCCAGGGTGACGGACAACAGAAAAGTGGGTGAAGGGAAGCATTTGGTCAGTGTAAGACATGAAAAAAATATTAAATATTTATCAAGGGTTCATGAGAAAGGGAGGGAGAGGAAAAATGAGAAGCTGATACAAAGGGCACAAGTAGAAAGAAAATGTTTTGAAATGATGATGGCAACAAATGTGCAAATGTGCTTGACACAATGGATGGGTGTATGGATTGTGATTAGAGCAGTATGAGCCCCCAGTGAAATGATTTTTTATAAAGTTCATAAGTCTGATACTAGCCCATATGTCTGATATTGATTCATAAATTCCTCTGTAGATTCATGCAACACATGCGATGAAGCTGAATGCAGTAAGATCACAAGTCAGTGGGTGGAAAGTCTTGTGGATTCAGTAGTGGGATAAGCATCTCAGTGCTGATGTGAGTCCCCATGTGGCTTCTCCAGCTCCAGGGCTCTAGCATAGCTCCATGTGTCTTGTCATCAGGAATGTCTCCCAGGGAGTGAGTGTGTGTCCTGCCCTCAGTGAGGTCATCAAACTGCAATCTGATTGACAGGCTTACCTCAACCCCTTCACTCTTAATAGTCCCAAGTTGATACCACATTATGTAACTAACACAGATCATTCCCGGTCAACTTGGCATTTTTCACACAGCACTTTAGCCATATATAATTTCCAAACAGACAATAAGAAAATCATATCTGTACCTAACAGAATAAAACTAATATGCATATTGTGTCAGTCCGGGTAAACTAGAGAAACAAAATCATAGGCACGCATATTGACATAAGGAAAAGGTTTATATACAAGAGGAATGGGACATTGAGAAAGCATCCCAACCCAGTCCAGTTCAAAGTCGGAAATCCGATACTGGCCCATATGTCCAATATCAGTCTATAAAGTCTTCTTCTGATTCATGAAGTCACAGGCCAGTGGGTGCAGAGTCCCAGTGCCCCCAGGGGTCTCCCCAGGACTCCTTGCTTCCAGGGCTCAGAGTCCATCAACAGCATCCAGTGGTGATAGAGGCAATTCAGTGCTGGTAAGGCTCTCCACAGGAATTTTCCAGCTTCAGAGGTCTGGTTCCATCAGGGTAAGGCCATGTGGCTTCTCCTCTGGCTCTTTCAGCTCCTCGGATGCTGCCATCTTGTCTTGTCCATGATTCATCATCTCTAAGTCTAATTCCTAACCACTAGGGAGATAGATTCTCATCTCCATCAGGGAAATATCCCAAGATTTCCCAGAAATCTCAGATTAACAGGCTAGACTCCACCCCTACATCTCAATCATGAAATTGACATAAACACATGACCGCCACACATACAATTAAAAAATGTGCCACCCTCATTTAAACATCACATTCTATAAATGAACAAAGCAAAGATATTGTATACTTATGTGAACACCAACACCACCATCCTATTCCCATATTCCTTCCAGAAAACAACCCTAAGGCCCTATCTGACCTCTGCACTCAAAGAAGTAATACTACCATGAGATAGAGGTCAAACAAGCATCCACTCTCCATCTTCATGATTTGCTTCTCTAGTACCCCAGTCCCTACCTACCATGATGTGTTGATGCAGGTTGACTAGAGAACAAAATTCATAGACTTTCATGTGTGTATATGAAAGAGTTTTATATATAAGAGCAATTATATATTGAGAAGATATCCTAGCCCAGATCAAGTTCATAAGTCTGATATTAGCCCATATGTCTGATACTAATATATAAATCCCTCTTTAGACTAAACAGCACATGCAATTATACTAAACTCAGGAAGATCCCAGGCCAGTAGGTGGAAATTCTTGTGAATTCAGTGATGGTGTAAGCATCTCAACACTGGCGTGGGTCTCCATGGGGCTCCTCCAGCTCTAGGACTCTAGCATACTCCATGTGTCTTATCAGGGCTATCTTACAGGGAGTGAGTGTGTGTCTCACCTACAGCAAGGTATTTATCTCCATAATGCCTCCAAAATGAGGTCAGTTAGGTGTGACCTGATTGACAGGCTAAACACCACTCCTTCATTCTTAATAGTCTCAAGTTAACACCAGATTATGTAACTACCACAACGTTGAATAAAGAAGACTGTAGAAGAATAGGTGCATTTGAGTTGTGATGCTGGGAAAGATGTTACAAGTACCTTAGACTGCCAAAAGGACAAGCCTAGCTGTATTGGAAGGAGTAAAGCACTAGACCGTGCATTGTTTTGTCCTGCTGTGCTTGGGGTCTTTATGGGTAAGAGCCAACTCCCTGGCACCTAAAGCAACATGATTTCTTCCTTTCTTTTTTTCAAAAACGTTCTTTACCATCCAGGTTAGAGGACTTTAAAAAGAAGGCTAAAATATTTTTCATTCTTTCTTGTCTCTTTATGATATAAAATGTGAGTCAGGATGCATAATTGGTTTCTCTGAGTAGTTTTGTGGGGATGCTTTAGCTGTGATCTGCAAGACAGCAGTTTAAAACCACTTGCTGCTCTGAGAGAGAAAGATCTACTCCACACAGAGTTACAGGGGCACTTTTAGCCTACCCCATAAGGTCACTGGGAGTTGTCAACAACTTAATGGCATTGAGTTTGGTTTTGGTTTCCACTGAGTATCACTATTCCAGATGGACGGTTTACTGGTAAGTTCCCAATGCCAACATTGAAAAATGTCTTTCCTTCCAGGATTGAAAAGAATCTTCCAATGATCTACTCTCTGAGGGAGAAAGACAGGCTTTCTACTCCCATGAAGAAAGATGTGCAATTTCACACTCTTGGAAACCTACAGGGGCAGGTCTGAGTCAGAATGGACTTGATGGCAGGGAGTTAATTGTCTGCCTACAGCAGTGGTTCTCAACATTCTTTATACAGTTCCTCATGTTGTGCTGACCCCCCAACCATAGAATTATCTTCTTTGCTACTATGTCATAACTGTCATTTTGCTACTGTTTTGAAAAGATTGTTCAACCCCAAAGGGGTCGTGACCCACAAGTTGAGAACTGCTGACCAAGAGGAACATAGAGTCTTGTCATTTTCATCACCAATAGAAAATGAATTCAAGGTTTTTCTCTTAGTTTTTTTATATCTAATGTGCACTCATTCATTTAATCTTTAAATAATCCATATGATAACAATGGACACATTTTCAGTTGTGCCTAATGTCCAAAGGTCATTAGAGATACCCACTTAGTATAAACCCCAACTCTAGGGTAGAAAGGACACATTTTGAACAATGTGCACTGTAAGTGGAACTGCAGGGGTAACAAGGGATGGAGCTTCACTAGTTCTTCCTCATGTGAGCTCCTCTTTAACTTAGTCTTCCTCTCTGTTAGCCGAGATGCAGAGTTATATGGTTCTGCCAGTTGTCAAACTGCTTCCTGGATTCTAAAATGTTATTGTTCTTCTATTTTCCTCTACTCTCCTCATTTATGTGGGTTTATGTCTTTAGAAGAAAAAAGAAGAAAAAAAACCCTAAGTGGCAGCAGAAATTTTCAGAGGAACACAAAATATAGGTGTGGGTCAGTTTAGCATCTCCACCCATAGAATTAATTCGACCTACTTTTGTTCCTATTAAAATAAGAAATGAGATAAAAGTTTCAGTTTTAGTTCTTCTGTCTCCTTTATTTACTTATAACAATGTGAAACAATACTGAGATTGATCAAGTACTTTTTTGAAACTATTGCTTTTGAGAAAAACCAATTTGGGTTGTTGTTTTTTTTGCCTGTTTGTGAACAGTGTGAGAAACCACATTCTGGTCTTTGAAGAAAACCCAAAGGGGTTTTTCCACAACCTATGACCAAACTTCGTGGGAATAAGTGGCTGGTTACTTTAAAAGGGGGAGAGATTTTGCTACTTCTAGATCAGAATTGATAGGTTCCGCAGAGAGAGACATTTTAAACTCTCTCATTAGAAAGAAGTTCAATGTAAAGGTCTTATCTAATGAGTGCATTAAGCAGCTAGAAGTTTAATTTCTGAACAAGAACATTTTCTTATTTAAAGATGGAGAAATTATCATATGAGAAAGGTACTCTCAGGACTCTATAAAAATACCACAAACAAAAAGTTAAAAATCAGTATGTCTTTTATCTTTTATCTAATCCTATAATAAGCATACCACAAGTGAATGACTTTAAGAAACCCAAATTTATTCTCTCAGTTTAGGACGTTAGAAGTTCCAATCTAGGG
Organism: Nesogale talazaci; assembly: GCA_004026705.1. Classification (NCBI taxonomy): domain Eukaryota; kingdom Metazoa; phylum Chordata; class Mammalia; order Afrosoricida; family Tenrecidae; genus Nesogale; species Nesogale talazaci. The sequence continues at coordinate 151,648 of PVJH01002339.1, read as the reverse complement.
TGCCAATAATTGGGGCAGGCTTCTCTCTCTGTGTCAATTACAAAGGAGGATCTTTATTTTCCTTCAACATCTGGGGCTCCATGTCCCTTGGAGATCTCTGCATGTCTTCTTTTCAATCTTTACTGAGTCTAAGAGGTTCTGAACACAGGGACTCCAGGTCCAAAGAACATGCTTTGTTCCAAATCTTCTTTCTTGGTGGTAGGAAGGTGCTTTTGTTTAATGATTGTTTTTCTCTACTTTTAGTCTTTTTTTAATGTCCCTTACATGAGCCCAAAGTTGTGATTTAAATAAGGGTGCTGCTTCCTATCCTATTCTGCTTACAATTGATTGGCTGGTCACATCAGATTACATCTGATGTGTTGACCATAGCATGTGTTGACCATATCATGACATAAGTGCCAAATTAGATCATTACATAACTGTTAAATCATTGAGAATCATGGCCAAGCCAAGTTGATCCACATTTTGAAGGGGTGGGATGGGGCACAATTCAATCCATGACACTCCTTTTCCCCTCAAAAAGAGGAAAAGAAATACCTAATATATTTTGAGAGTTAGAGATACTTTAGAACATCAGTAGGGGAATGTTGACAAGGATTTCTTAGGTGAACTTTAAAAAAATAACAATCAAAAAAATTCACAGTATGTACGAAACTTTTAACTAATTATTGGAGTTCTGGCTACATCCAAAGTTTACAGCACTCTTGTCCCCTTGGAACATAAACTCTATCAGAAAGGACAAGTGAGAAATAAGTAATTATTAAGATGAGACTATAAAAGAGGGGGATTTGCCTCAGTTTTCCATGTCATCTTTAAACTGAGATCTGAAGGGAAAGAAAAGCTAACTAGCCAAATTTTTTGGCCTGGGACAGCATACCAGATCTAGATAAGAGCAAATACCAATGCCTGCGCCCAGAACAGGAGAGCAAGACCCCGAGACTGGAGAAGACTGGAGAAGACCCCGAGGCAGGAAGCAGATCATGCTGGGTTATAATCATCACAGAGAAAGCAAAGAATTACTCCTAGTAAGAATACTTAGCATAGAAATATATTTGCTTAACAGTTCAGGTTGTCATTATGTTTCATGAGACGATTTTAACAGGAAAATCTACTTTATATAGGCTTTGAAAAAAAATACAAATGTGCGTTTTCTGGTTTAGGCTTTGGTTAGAAGATAAAAGTGGATGAACTAACTGATGAATAAGAACAACATCTATGAAGACCATTCAGCACCATCTCGTACATTATTTTCTAAGGTATCCACCCCCTGGCATTTTGTTTTATTTTAATCACAATTTTGTAATTAGAAGATAAAGCTTTAAAAGATTTTTTTTCTCTTAGCATTCACTGTTGTTCAAATAGTTGAATGCATGTTCTGTCCTGGATCATGAGGTTAGTGGTGCTTATTTCAATATTAAATAAAAGGATTCATCTTCATTGAAGCAAGCAGGGAATTAAGCTTACAACTTCAATTACCAATAATTAATTCCCCTCACTGCAAGCCATGCAGTTTGCATTTAAACTCCCAATGCCCAAAGGATAACAAAAATCTATTTTGATCACTTTTTATTTTCATCATTTAGAGGGTACATCTTATTTCAATTAGGCTCATACATTTGAGATTATAAGAGAGAACAAATACCCTCTTCTTAAAACACAACCAAAAAAGCAGGGGAGAGGGAGCCTTTTAAAGCAGGACAAAAACCATTCTTTCTATTTCTCTTGCTTTTACTGAAGGTGTAGAACGCTGCCTCACCTATTATGTACAAGTCGATGGGTCACATCCCTAAAGGATTTTTTCCTTCTGCTATTCTTTGCTAACTTTTCACTCTCTTGACAAAGAGAAAGCAACTGAGCATGGGATTGAAAGTGGGACGAAATTACAGGCTGCTCCAGAGGCCACCCAACCGATGCAGGCAGCAGGCAGCGAGATCAGAAGGACTGTTCAGAGAGCCAGGCTTGACCTGCAAGTGGGTAAGGGAGCCTTCGTCTACCGTGCTCCACATTCCTTCTGCAAGTTCTGAGCCCCAGAAGGAAAGCCGCCAGGATGTCATGGAAGCAAAGACATCATCAGCGCTGGGTTTTTTAAGAGATACAAAGAGATGCCTGAAATGAGATTTCACCGGAAACATTCAGACCCGTGTGACATGCGGGGAGAAAAAAACCTTCCGAGTCTTACCTTTCAAGTCCTACAAACATTCTGTTTCTTACTGCCAAGAGCCCGCTTCGTCGTCACACAATAAGCATTAGAATAGAATTGCACACAATAGAATTGACCATGCTACAGAAAAATCTCATTTGAGTAGAGCTCAATTAAATAAACCATAAATTAAATGGAAGTCATGCCTGTATTTAGCGTACAAAGAAAAAGAGGGAAATAATTTTTTAAAAAAACAATCGCTAGCAAGGGTAAATTCTAGAGTCAGTAGACGTGTATATTCACCTCTACCTTCAATTTTTCTTTCATTAAAAGGATCCTTGATGGCACAGAGGATTAGGAAATGGGCTGTTAACCACAAGGTTGGCAGTTCAAAAACTACCAGTTGCTCATAGGGAAAAAGGTGAGACTGTGCACTGGAGTAAAGATTTATGGTGGGGAAACCCAGGGAGGCAGTTCGACCTTGCGCTCTGGGATTGCTCTGATTTGTGATTGACTTGACGGCAGTGAATTTTGAGAGTTTTTTTATTTTAACAATTTCATTCTATGCCTGCGTGATGCTCACATATTTCCAGAATCCTGATCCAATACCCTACAAAATCCTTAACATAAAAGTAACATGCATGCATGCACACACACACACACTCATAAAATCATAGATGGAAGTTTAAGTTAGATTCACTGTATTATATTTCCAATAACAGGGAAATAAGCTAATGCCAGCCAATATATTTTTAAAAATCATCCTAGCAATAAGCGTTGAGGCAAGAGGTATTTTCTAACTAAATGCATCCCAGTAAACAGAAACTTCAATAGGGACTCAGCCTCTTACATAAACATTCTGATTCATCCATCCACCTCTTCCCTGCCCCCCAATATTACATAATAATCTATACAACACAGGAGACAACACAGATATAAAATAAACTTAGTTGAAAAATTCCAAAGAAAGAAGCAAAGAGATATTAACATAACAGAATAAAATGAATTAATGTGTTTCATGCTCCTAAAGACAAAAAGCTATGTCTAAAAATAGCTTCAAAATCACTTCGACAAAGAGAAGCACCTGGGCCTGTTGTGAACATGTTTAATACTGTTGTCGTTCTTAGGTGCTAAGTAGATGGTCTAGACTCATAGTGACTGTACGTACAACAGAAGGAGACATCATTTGGTCCTGAAACACCCTCACAGTAGTTCTGATGTTAGAACCCAGTGTGGTGACCCCTGTGCTAATCTGTGTTATTGAAGATCTCCCCTCACCCTACCCCTCAACTTTTCTAAGCATGTTTCATATAGCCAAAGAGTTCTACTCCAGGAAATCAAATCTAAATGATACAATACATGTTTTCTTTTTAGATGACAACCTTTGGAGAAAACATTTTCTTTTTTTTTTTTCCTGTGGGGCTTTGTTAAGGAGTCCCTGAGTTGTGCCAATCATGAACTTCTGGGCGACTAAACAGAAGACCAGCAGTCTGAGTCTACTCAGAAGCAACCAGATGAAAGGCCCAACAATCGAGTTCTATAATATCACAGCTACTGGAAACCATATGGGACGTAGCTCAGCTCTGAAACCCAAGGGTTCACCATGGAGTTAACTGCAGCTGGTTTTACTTATTTATTTTCTTAAGGAGACACTTGGATAACAAAAATACAGAAGCGATTTCTTTCTTTCTTTAAAAAACATCATTTTATTGGGGGCTTGTACAACTGCTATCACAATCTGCACATCCATCCATTGTGTCAAGCACTTTTGTACATTTGTTGCCATATTTTCAAAATATTTGCTTTCTACTTGAGCCCTAGGTATCAGTGTCTCATTTTCCCCCCTCCCTCAGAAGATATTTATTTTCTTTGGAAACAAAGAGCAGTAATGCCACATCAAAGCTTTGATCTCTAACTTCATAATCTTTTCATGGTCATGCCTTCGATGAATAAAGAGAAGTCACTCATCGTGGAATCGTCATTACCTTCCCGTTCCACACAATCTACTGGAGACCACCCCTTCTTCCTTTGAGGCGTTGCTCCTTTGCAATATGCCTCCTGATGTTTCTAGCACAGACCAGCAAGTTCTACGCAGACACTTTATTGTGGTACCCATGGATGTTATTCACCTCAAGGATCCCAACTGAACCACACAGCTCTGAGATCCATGCTCTGTAGTCATAGATAGCCAAAGGGAACAGAGAGAATAGAGAATCCTTACTTTTGCTTAAAAAGAAAAGTTAAACTTTTTCAGCAATCTGGGACCAGGAGCAACTGAAATACTGGTGAATTTGCTGGTATGCAACTGTTCTTGCTCAGTGGTTCCTGGGAAGGGGATCAGGGAACACAAGCACTGCTTCCAAGATTCTGGGTGTGACATACTCCTGCAGGCAAGAGCTTACCACAGGCTAAAAACATTTGTGTGAGAATATGAGGACTCAAATTGGGAGGTTGACCCAGCTTCCTGGCTGGAGCTGATGCTGGAGCTGGAGCCTGAAATCAAGTTAATAATCAAACAGTGTGGAGGCGTGCTATTTTCCACAAGTAAAAGAAACACAGGCCCCAGCCATTGTCTGTCACTCCTCTCCCCCACCACACCCCCTGCATCTTTTCTCCTTATTGTACATCTTCCAGGAAAATCTGCTTTATCCTTGTGGTTCCTACTTGAACAATTTCAACTTGTACAGTTCAGTGACATGGCTGGGATTGCATTGTACAATGTTTCACTCTCCTTGTCCACAAATTCTCACCACCATTAGCACAAACTCAATCCCTCAGCCCAGACTCTCCTTTTCCCTCTCCCTCTAACCCCTGGTAACCACAAATAATCATTTTTGAAAAATGCATTTGCTTATTTCATTAAAGCCATGTCATTCGCTGTCCAGCCACTGCCTTATTTTGTTTTGCTCAGTATGATGCTGTTAAGGTTCATCTGTGGTGCAGCATGCACATCTTCCCTTTCTCTTTCAGGCTGAGTAGTACTCCACTGCATGGAGAGTCCACCTTTTGTGTATCCATTCATCTGTTGATGGACAGCCTGCGGTCTCCATCTATCTGCTGTTGCGAAAAGTTCTGCAATGAATGGGGTTCTTTTGCATTCGGGAAAACTTTATCCAACGTTGGCGTGAACGTTGTGGGAGGTTGGGAGCAGTTCCCCACTCTTCCATCAGAAATGTGGTCTCTCTCCCAACACTCAAGCATGTGGTAAGGCGCCTAAAGAAAGGAGGAATATTCTGGGCCAAATAAAGCATTTAGAGTGGGCTCATTTAACACTAAGCTGAGAGCAGTTCTCCGCAGTGGAGGGTTTCAGAGGCCTGGCGGTATGATCCTATGACTCTACTGCTGCTGCTTGCCATTGAGCTGGCCCTGATTCATAGCAACCTATAGTAGTACAGAACAAAATGCTACCCTGTCCTGTATTTTCTTCGCGATCATTCGTTTGCTTGAGACGATTCTTGTGGTGGGTGTGGCAATTCATGTCATTGAGGGCTTCCCTCCTTTCCCTTAATGATCTACTTGATCACACAGCGTGTCCTTTTCTATTGGCTGATATTCCAAAAACGAGTGAGTCCAAGTGTCACCATCCTTGCTTCTGAGAAATAGTCTGATTGTCATTCTGGTGGCACACTGGGCTGTGATTTGTGTGGTCGGGAGCTGGAAATCCCCAGCAACTCTTCATGAGAAAGACTGAGCGTTCTATCCTGTCACCATTTACAGTCTTGGAAACCCACCGGGGTTGCTATGAATCAGTAGTGACTCGATGACTATGAGGTTGGTTTAATTTGTGTGTGTGTGTGTGTATAATTTTCTAAGACTGAAATGTTTATTAATTTGGAATTCCAAGGTATATTCAGGACTCTTCACCAATGCCACGACCTAAGAACATCAACCATTCTTCTGCCATTCTTTTTCATTATTTATCTTGAGTCAGATGCACCTGACTTATCAAAGGAACATCTTTGCTTTTTGATACCTTTGCAGAAAATTTGCCCAGTGGAGTATAATTAGATTTCTTGATGGCTACTATCATGAGTGTTGCTTATTGATCCACGTGTCACAAAATTGGCAATTGAAATTACTTGTTTATTTATGCCGATGTTGCTTCTTGGTCCAGTTGTGAGGACTTTTTGTTTTATTGATGCTAAGGTGTAAGACCCATTGAAGCATATGATTATTGGACTTTGGCGGGTAAGTGCTTCAAGTCCTCCTCTCTTTGGGCTAATGAGGTTGTATTATCTGTGTCTTGCGGATTGTTAATGCAGCTTCCTTTGATCTGGATGCCACATTCTTCTTTATGCAGGGCGGCTTCTTAGGGTATTTGTTCAACATGAAGCTTGACTGAATTCTTCACTTTTAATTAGGTGGTGTTGTTCAAGCTATTGGGTTAAATCATATTACACAGAGATCAAGAGACCTGACCAAAGGCATTAAACGAAATAATACCAGAATCTACTTCTGAGTTTGAATGTCTGATTGGCCTGCTCCAGAACATCTCCCATTTTCCGACACTTCTTCTGTGACTATATAGATCTCGCCAGAGTTTAGGATGAATTGTTGATTTTTTTTTTTGTTGTAAGCAAAACAGTGTCATCCCCTCCCCATCCCACACACCAAATACTCATGGCCCAATTAACGGCATTTTTTCTATTGCATGGCAAAAGGGAACTAAGGCTGCTGATGTAGCTGGGTGGATCCGATGTAATCACCACCAACCACACACCCACTGCTATCTAGCTGATGCCAACTCATATGGATGCAATATAGGATCTCCAAGGCTGTGTGGGAGCAGATGGCCTCACCTTTCTCCCATGGTGTGACTCGAAGGTTTGACCCACCAGCCAGGGAGTTAGCAGCACAATGCTTATCTGACAGTGCGACCAGCACCAGTCGGTTTTTAAACAGAGAGAACTCCTTGCCAGCAAATCTGTTATGACTCATAGTGACTCTGCAGGACAGTCAACTGCTCCTGTGGGTTTCTGAGACTGACACTCTTTATGGGAATAAGAAGTATCGTCTTTCACCCACGGAGAGGCTGGTGGTTTTCAACTGCTGATTTTGTAGTTAACAGCTCAACGTGTCACCCAGCATGCCAGAAAAAAGAAGTTGAAAACCAGTATGAGACTGGCCCATGGGAGGGGCCCTCCCTTATCTTTGCTGGGTTAGAAGATCGAAGGGAATCACCATCATGGAGCCTAGCCAGCACAAAGATGTAAAAGGTAAGAAATGGCGTGAGGTCTCTTAAGAAAATGACGCACTGCCCCCATGATGCTAGCCCCAGGGGGTACATTTTAGACTCTGAACCGCCAGCACTGTAGGAGAATAAATGTGTGTTGTTTAAGTCACTACGTTGGTGGACGTTTGTTACAGAAACAATGCGTAGCCAATGTTGCTGTTCAATGCCATGGAGTTGGTTCTGACTTATGGCAACCTCATGTACAACACACTGAAGCAGGCCCTGGCTCTGCCCCTCTCCACAGTTGTAGCGATGTTTCAACCCACTGTTTCAGCCCACAGTGTCCATCCAGCTTGACCAGGGTCTTCCTCTTTTTCTTCGCCTCTCAACTGTACTTATCATTTTTCAGGGATGGTTCTTTCCTGATAACACGTCCAAAGTACATGCTGAGCTTACAGAGGAATCTGCTTCTGTCCTGATCTGAGCTGCAGATTTGAGCTTCTCCCTCACCTTTCCCCACAGATGTCGATTTGATTTCTGTATTCCATCTGGAGAAGCACATGTGTTTAGTTGCCATTCGTGATGTAGCAAAAAGGTATATGCGATGGAGAAGTCATTGGTCTTGGAAAATTCTATCATGCCACTTCCAGGTTCCTTTTTATTACCAAAACCATGTTTTCTAACTAGTGTTCCTTCCTCTTTGTTTCCAGTTCTTGCATTCCAATCTCCAATAAGTATCCGTGCATCTTGAGTGCATGTTCGATCAATGTTAGCATGCAGTTATGTAACTCTGAAGAGGGACTTATGAACTAGTGTTGGGTATATAGACTTGAATTAAACTGGGCTTGGGTGCTTTCTTGATACAAAATTACTTCTTGAGATAAGCTTCTTTCTTATACATAGACGCTTGTCTCTGGATTTGTTTCTCTAGACAACTTGGCCTAATACGATAGCTATTAAGTGTCCTGAAATGTTATAGATGTTCGCTATATTGGCTAACTTATTTATACCCTGCCATACCCTTACATGGTAAGTTCTATTAACAGCCTCTTCTTTATAGAGAGGAAAGTGAACTATAGAGAAGCTGTAAAACTTGCCTAAGAACATAAATCTGGGAAGTTGCAGAAAGGGAGTTAAGCATAAACAGTTTGATTCAAGCATGTGCATGGGCATGTTGTTCTGCTTTTTGTCTTTTACCCATGAACTGAACAAAATTTTTTGTTGTTGTTGTTTTTTAATCATTTTACTGGGGACTTTTTACAGTTAATAAATCTTCCTTTTATGTCTTTCAATTTAAAATTTTTAAAATAAGTCATTTTACTGAAGGCACTTACAGTTCTTGTAACAATCCATACAGCATTTTGCAAATGTGGAACATTTGTTGACATCATTTTTGAAACATTTTCTGTCCACTTTATCAACTTAGTATCAGCTCCTCTTTTTTCCCATCCTCACATACCTGTGAAAAATTATAAATTCTTCCTATTTTTATATCTTACACTGCTCGCTGTCTCCTTTCATCCACAGGTCTGATGTTTGCCCCCATCAGTGTGGGCTGGGGTTATACATCAATCATTTCAATTCTTTGCCTCTTTCTTGCCCTCTCGCTTACCCTCATGGTGTTACTACTCCTATTACTATTCTTGAGGAGGGTATCTGTCCTAGATTCAGTGTGTCACAAGCTTTTTTCTGTACCAGTGTGTACATACTCTGGTCCAGCCAGATTTGTAAGGTAGAACTGAAGTCATGATATTGGGGGTCGGGGGAAGGGAGAAGAACCATTAAAAAGCTAAAGAAATGTTGTGTGCTTTATCGTTGCTATCCTGCACCTTGACTGAATCATCTCTTCATGGTCACCTTCTGTGAGGGGATATCCAGTTGTCTACAGATGGGCTTTGGGTCTCCACCCTGACCCCCAGATTTTCCTTTTAAATTATTACTCAGGAAAGTATTTTTCCTGTCTTTCAGGCTTTTTATACTACAATGTAAACATTTCTTTCATCGACTTGAATCAATTTTCATATCACCACCAATTTTGCAATCTTGCAGACATGCTACATTCAAGAACTGACCAAATTCCCTGGGCTTTTCCAGATCAGTTTTCTCATCTTACCTCACCTACCAGCTATACACAATGAAGGCTCAAGGAGGGAGGAAATAAAGCCTATGATTCAATTATCTATTAACAACCCTCCAAAGACAAGAGAGTGCTTCCCCCCTTTTCTGTCATTTGTTGTATTATATTTCCAAATGAAAATTAAGCTTCTGTGTTCCTATGATGTTTTATATGTAAACTTCATTTTCTCCCCAAATCCTAGCATAACCTTATGAGATTTGCTCATCTGATTCATGATAAACTGTACTCTTTTTTGTATCACATCTAGTGAAGCATTTGATTTTTTTTCTTTTTAGATTCCAGTACAGAAGTCCAAAGGAAGACATCAAAAGCAATTTGTCTTTCTTTGATGCTTGCTGTCCATTTTAAATATGCCTCACTTTATTCTACTGCCCTGGAATGAAAGTAGATTAGTTGTAGCTGATAACAGTGTTGTTGGGTGGGGTAACTTTTTTTTTTTTTTATATTTCTAGCAGTTCCATGTGATAGACTAAAACTTTCTTATACAGATTTCTAGGATGTAATTGTAATAGTTAGGTTTTGTTTCAACTTGACTGGGCCAGGGTTCTCAGGCATGTAACAGTGGACATTAGGGTTCCCTCATGACCTGCCCTAACACTGTAACCACAACCAATAATCGTAAGTTTCCATAATGGGATAGAATTAGGGTGAAAAGTAACACCTCAACTTAGATCACAATCCTGATGTGATCAATTGAAAAGATTTTTCTTTTGTTGTATGGTCAGCTTGCAGTGGACATTGCAAGTGGACATTGTGGAAAAACTTGCTTGCTTTTTGCTGGGTCTGGATCCTGCATCAGGTTCATTTACCTCTGGTTCTTTGCATTTAAACCAACATTAAGCCTGTCATCTGATATGTTGTTTGATAGTGCAGTCACAAGCCAGACCTACTCATCTTTTGCTTCTGCACCTTATAGCCTATGACCCTTCTGTTGATTTTAGGTTCATCAGCCCTTAAGTTACTCATGTGAGGAAAAACCTCTAGTCTAACATCTAACCCACAAACTTGGACCTACCCACTTCTGTCCATATATCAGCTTCATGGGCTTTGCTTCACCAGAGTAGCCAGCTGAAGGCAGTGATGCTTATGGGAGTAGATTACCCAGTCTTTCTTCCATTTAACTGCTAGATGGGTTCCACCATCAAGCTTTTGGTTAGCAGCTATGCTTAACTGTTGAACCATAGCCTTCCTTAGCAGATGAATAGGGCTTAACTTTTGTTGGTGTGGTGAGGTGCCCTCAAATCAGTTCCAACTCACAGTGACTCTATGTACAGCCCAATGAAATGTTGCCCTGCCCTGCTCCATCCTCACGGCTGTGCCTATCTTGAGTCTCTTGTTCCATCTGATCCACTTAGTATTATGGATTTTATTTGTTTTACTTCATTCATCCATCTTCCTGAAGGCCTTCCTCTTTTATGCTACCCCTTGACTTTACCAAGCATGACGTCCTTTTCCAGGCATGGGACTAGCCTGAAAACATGTCCAAAGCAAGTAAAATGAATCTTATCATCCTCACGTCCAAGGAGCACTCTGGCTGTACATCTTCCAAGACAGATCAGTCTGTCTTCTCAGCAGTCCATGGTACTTTCCATGTTCCTCTTTAGCACCCACAATTCAAATGCACCCATTTTTCTCTATGCAGTGCCTAATGTCAAAGGCATACAGGGCAATGGAAAATGGCTTTGGTTAGGTGTACCTGAGTCTATAAAATAACACTCTTGCTTTTCAGTTCTCTAAAGTGAAGATTGGCACAAAGGTGGGAGGGCCTAGAACGGAGATGAAAAGAGCAGCTGATATCAAGGACTCAAATAGAATGAAAATGTTTTGGAACAATGATGACAACATATCAAATGTGCTTAATACAAGTGATATATGGATTGTTATAAGAGCTGAAAGAACCTCCAATAAAATGATTTATTAAAAATAAAGCTAATAAAATAAAAATAAAGAGAATATTGAATTGCTCTCAAGAGAGCAGAACTACTCCATAGGCATTGGAAAGCAGATTTCCAGGCCTTTCTTCTGGGTCACCACAGGGTGAGCTTGAATCACCAACCTAGTGTTTTTTTCCCCTCCAGTTCTGAGCAGTTTATTGTATTTTAAAAGTTTGAAAAGCAATATATACATATTTTATATATATATATAAGCTCTTTCCATTGTCGTTAATTTTTCTTGTTAAAATCGTTTTATTGGGGGCTCATACGATTGTTATCACAATCCATACATCCATCTATTGTGTCAAACACATTTGTACATTTGTTGCCATTATCATTTTCAAAACATTTGCTTTCTACTTGAGCCCTTAGTATCAGCTCCTCATTTTTTCCCTCCCTCCCCTCACCACATGAACCCTTGATAGCTTATAAATTATTATTTGTTGTCATGTCTTACACTGCCTGACATTTCCCTTCACTCACTTTTTTGTTGTCTGTTTCCCAGGGAGGGGGTTATATGTAGATCCTTGTCATCAGTTCCCCCTTTTTACCCTACCTTCTCCTTCCCCTTCTAGTATCACTACTCTCATTATTGGTGTTGAGGGGCTTATCTGTCCTGGATTCCCTGTGTTTCCAGTTCTTCTCTGTACCAGTGTTATATCCTCTGGTCTAGCTGAATTTGTAAAGTAGAATTGGGATCATGATGGTGAAGGGGAGGAAGCATTGAAGAACTAGAGGAAAGTTGTATGTTTCGTCATTGTTATTTTGCACCCTGACTGGTTCATCACCTCCCCATGTCCAATTGTCTACAGATGGGCTTTGGGTCCCCACTCCACACTCCCCTTCATTCACACTGATATGACTTTTTGTTCATTGATGTCTGATACCTGATCCTATTGTCCGAGGCAGGTGTGTTTCTTGCATGTGAGCTTTGTTATTTCTCAGCTAGATGGCTGCTTGTTTATCTTCAAGTCTTTAAGACCCCAGATGCTATATCTTTTGATAGCTGGGCGCCATCAGCTTTCTTCACCATATTTGCTTATGTATCCACTTTGTCTTCAGTGATCATGCTGGGAAGGTGAGCATCATGGAATGCCAGTTTAATAGAAAAAAAATGTTCTTACATTGAGGGAGTAATTGACTAGAGGACCAATGTCAATCTGCTACCTTAATACTAAACTTATAAATATATGCACATAGATATATCTCCCCATCATCACATATAAATATATTTACATTTGTACCTGCTTGTATTTAGACCTCTGTACATGCCCTTTGCCTCCTAGTTCTTTCCTCTATTTCCTTTTACTTTCCTCTTGTCCCACTATCATGCTCAGGCTTCATTTGGGTTTCAGTAATTCCTCTTTGTTACTTTGCCCTTGATCAAGCCCTACCAGGCCTCCTACTCCTTGCCATTGATTTTCAATTTTGATGACTTGCTGTTCCTTAGTCTCTGGATTTGTTAACACCTACTTCTTTTTCCCTGTTTCCCCTTTTTCCGTGTCCCCCGAGAATAGTCGTCTCATTCTTTTCTCCTCCAGATAGTTTACCCCACCTATCTTATCTAGATAGATCAACAGAGATAAGAATATACACAAAAACAAGACAGAGCAAAGCAAAACAAGAAATCGATGACAAAAAAGAGAGAGAAAGGCCTGTGAATACTTTAAGGTATGTTTGTTGACTTTTAGGAGTGTTTTCTGGTTGAATCTTATGGCGTTCCAGGCCCTGGCCCCACAGTCTATTTTTGATATTCCCTTGGGACTTCCTTGCCCTGCTCCCCTTGATGTTCTGTGTCTCACCCTTAGTGTTTTGCCTCAGTGTGGTGGAGCCAGACAAGGTGCAATTCCCGCGCTGTTTCTCCAGTGTTGTCCTCTGTTGAGCTATGGGTCAGGGAGGGATGTCGTGCTTCATAGTAAGGCCAGTCATATGGTCTTCTCTGTTCTTTGACTTTTCTGAGCAGGGGTATTATCCCCAAGGCTTGGTGGATTGGGATGTACTATGCTGTTTTTTCCTCCCTCTTCTTTTATTCCTTTGTGCTCTCATCAGACATGCCCCTCTCCCTGAGATGTAGCTTCAGTGCTGTCCTTTGAAATAAACTCTTCTTAGGGGTAGAGGGTAGTGGGCTGTCCATGTGGTTAGGATTGGGGCCAGTCCCTCAGACCTCTCTGTTGGTTCCCTGCTTCATTCTGGTATCTTGCATTCACATGTTGGAGCACCAGATCGTGGAGATATAAACAATACCCTTCCCTTGGGTGGTTAGTGCCCTAATCCTCCATTACCCGTATCTTTCTCTCCTTCCCTCTCCCTCACTCCTTTTTAGTTGGCTACTATATGTACTCCTGTATTGGGTCTGACCCCTGCCATACTACCGAGACCTCACCCCAGCAATGTTTGTATACGGTAGCTTATTCCTTAAACCCCTTTTGCATTATTTTTAAGCTTATCTCAGCAGACTCATGTTGTATTTGTCTTTTGTGCTTGGCTTACTTTGCTTAGCATAACGTCCTCAAGTTCTCCCCATGCGGCATTGTGCTCCATCACTGCTTTTTAGGAATGCATAGTAATTCATTGTATTATGTACCAGTTTTTTTATCCATTCGTGTGTTGATGAAAATTTGGATTGTTTCAAACTCCTTGCAATTGTCAACTGTGCTGCAATGAACATTGGAGCACAGTTCATTGTGTTTAAATTTATGCAGATTCACCTTATGTCCAAGCACATGGACCATTTTCAAATATGTACCATGTAGGCTTGAAAATGATATGATTTTTTTTTTTGTATTTAAGTGAAGAGTTCTGTAAATATCTATCAGGTCAAATTGCTTAATTGTAGTGTTTAGATCGCTAGTCTCCTTGCTGAATTTCTTTTCCTGTGATCTATCCTTCTGAGAGAGTGGTATATTTAAGTCACCTACTGTAATTGTTGACTGTGATTTCTTTTTTCATCTTTTGCAGCATTTGTTTGACATACTCTGTCAAATTCAGTCATATTCCTACTTTTTTTTTGAATTGCTCTCCTTCGGGAAATATATGTCTAAAGTGCTTATTGGTTCTTTGTCTATGATTCCCTTTGTTTCCTCCTAAGAAGGGTGTGTCACTCAGGGTGGACTAGAGGAACAAATTTCATAGACATGCATATAGATATAAGGAAAAGGTTTATATACAAGAGCAACAGGACATTGAGCCCAGTCCAGTTCAAAGTTATAAGTCTGATATTACTCCATATGCCCGAAATCAGTCTATAAAGTCTCCTTCCGACTCACGAAGTCACTGGTCAGTGGTTGCAGAATACCGGCACCGGCAGGGGTCTCCACATGGCTCCTTGATTCCAGGGCTCAGGGTCCATCAACAACAGAAGCAACTCATCACTGGCAGAGATCTCCATGTGGCTGCCCCAGCTTCAGAGGTCTGGCTCCATCAGGGCCAAGTCATGTGGTCTCTCCACCATCTCCTCCAGCTTCTTGGACATTGCCATCTTGTCTTGTCCATGATTCATCGTCTCTCAGACTAACTCCCAACCACTTGGGAAGATAGCTTCTCATCTTCACGAGAGAAATATCGTGAGATTTCCTAGACATAACAGGAGAAAGCCATGCCCACACAGAGACCTCATTGGCTACTCAATGGCTATCTCCAGATTAACATTCTAGACTCCACCTCTACATTTCAGTCATAAAATTAACAAAAACACATGACTGCCACAGAGGGAGCATTATATAGTGTCCATCCTTATCTCTTTTTATGGTTTGCACTTTGAGTTCAATTTTACCCTACCTAGATTAGGATTACAACTCCTACTTTTTTTTGAATTGCTATTTACTTGGTATGTTTTTCTCCAGCCTTTAATTCTCAGCCTATTTTTGTTTTATCTTGAAATAAGTAATAAATTGATGGGTTGGGTTTTCTAAACCAGTTTGCTAGCCTCAGTCCATTGATATTCAGGGTTATCACCACCATCTGTGGACTCTGTGATGTCATCTTATTTCTTTTGTGTTGGGAGTTTTTCTACCTCCCTTTCTTATCAGTGTGTTGTGCATGCATATGTGTTTGTGTGTGTTTCATTCTTGACTTCTTTCCACCCTTAAGCCAATGCTATCTTGGAGCTCTTTTCTTTCTGCTGCCCCCGGTTGGGGTTGTTCTATGTGGTAGTCTCTTATGTGTGCTCAGTGAATGCTGTTCTTCTGCCCACACTGGGTTGACAAGGATCTTTTGTAAGGCTGTGCTTCTCTTAATGTATTCTTTGGGTTTCTACCTTATCTCAGAAGACTCTTAATTCTCCATCTAGCTTGTAGATAATTTCACTGGATAGAGTATTCTTGGGTTTGCATTATTTTCCTTCAATTTTTGGAATATGTCACTCCATCTTCTTCTCTTCTTCATAGTGTCTGCAGGTAGGCATATACTTAGCATATACTTATAAAGGAACTTTATAGGTGATTGCTTGTTTTTCCCTAGCTGCTTTCATGATTTTCTCCTTTTCCTCAAAGTTTGATAGTTTCATTATTATGTGCCTTGGTTATTTCTTCTTGGGACTCAGTCTAGCTGGTGTTCTTTCAGTCTCCTGAATGGTTGTCTGGTTTTCATTCATCAAGGTGGGGAAGTTTTCCTCCAGGAGTTCTCTCACTATTGTTGCTGACGACTTCTTTGTTGTATCTTCCTCCAGTAATCCAATTATTCTGATGTTGTTCCTCTTTATAGCATCAGACATAGCTCTTAGCTTTTCTTCTGCTTCTCTGGTGATCTTAGTAGATCTTTTCCCATGTTTGTTAGTCTGCTTGGCTATCCTCTAGGTCACTGGTGCAGTTCTTTGCCTACTCCAGTTGGTTGACAAAGTCTGTGAATCTATAGCTGTTTTTTTGTTATCTTATCCCCAAGCTCTTGTATTTCTCTTTGATGTATGGTCTTTATCTCCTCTATCATTTCATCCTTTAGCTCTATTGGTTCCCTCATATTCTGTTGGATAATCCTCTCAGGACATGCTGTTTGGTGTTTATAAACCTGCAAGGATGGTGCTATTTGTGCTGGGTGACCTCACAAGAAGCTGTGATGGTGTGGCCCACAATAACTTGGGGCACTGAAAAGGGTGGGCAGGGGTGCCTGCTGCAATGTGAGTGCCACAGAAAGTTGGTGGATTGCCGCTTTGGTGTAGATCACCATGAATGATAGCCAGAATTGCCCTGGTCAGGTAGATTGTTGCAGAGGTTGGACACAGGTTCCCATAAGAGTGTGGAGCATTGGTGAGTGTTGACTGAGCTGCCTTAGGCTGTGGGAGGCACTATGGCAGGAGGGAAGACATTCCTTCAGTCACATGGGACCACAGAGGACAGGTAGCAGCTCCCCCAACCTCACAGGTAAATTTTCCCCTGAAGAAGGTGGGTAGGATTTCCCCAGCCAGATTTTAAGCTCTGTAGAGGGTGGGTGAACAGAATTGCCCGCAGAGGAAAGTGGGTGGGATTTTCTCCTCAAGAAGTTGGGCAGGATATCCCCTGGTTGAGAACAGGCAGGCTTTCCCCAGTCTTGCAGAGGGTGGAGCTCTGCCATCTGGTTGGAGGGTAGTTATAAATGCCCTAGACTGAGGCAGAGTGGTTTGGAGGTCGGCAGTGGCATGTGAGAGAAAAGGGAAGAGAAAAAAAAGCAAAAATTGCTCAGCCTGCTGGATTATAGTAGGAGAAAGAAGAGAGAGAAACAAAAGTAACAATATAGGTGAGCCCAGATCCCTGACACCGAGGCTGAAGGGATTTAAATCCTGTTCCTACATGGTGGCAAGCTGTGGCTGTGTAAAGTTAAAGCACCTGTGCCAGCTCCAAATGATCCGGTTCTGGCCAAGACAGTGGCTGGGCTCAGGTTAAAACCTAGCTGGCCGCCGCTGTGGTAGGTCCAAAGCCCCCAGCTCCTTAAAACCTAGTGGGTCTGTGCCTGCTTATCTTTAAAATGCTCCTCCTGTGATCCAGCAGTGTGGGTTTTCCCTCTTCGTAATTCACCTGGGTTGATTTCTCCAGAGTCCCTCTGGTTTGTGTGGCTCAGTTGCCATCTTGGAATCCCCAACCTAGTGTTTCAAAGGAATACTTTGTGTGCTTAGCTGTTTGTGCCACTCAGTCACTTTAATGTAAACTCTCTCTTAATAGATCACTAACGATAACTTCCTCAGCGTTCTGGGGAGTATAAATGACTCTTGGCTGCAAATCAAAAGTTAAAGGTTCGAATCCACCTAGAGGCACCTCAGGAAAAAAAATCCTAATTAATTTACTACTGATAAACTCACCTTTTCAAAAGCCTACAGAGCACAGCCCTAGTGGGACACACAGGAATCTCCAGGTGTGGGAATCAACTCCACGACAACTGGTTTCAGCTTGCCTCACCTTGAGTTCTTTCATTTTGTGAGGTCCTTATTGAAGAGGAAGACATAGTGGTTACATATTAGGCTACACATAAAGTGACCAGATTTTAAGCGGGACACCATTGACCGGGGTGGGGGGGAGAGGTAGTGGGAGGGGGGGGTCTTGATTAAAAATTTGGTCTATATGGAACAGCAAAAATTTTCAAAGAATGCAAAAATAATATTGTAATATATTTATTTTAATTTTAAAACATCGCGGGACGTTGTAAAAGTGTTAAAAAGTGGGTTGTCTGGTCACTTTCCACTAGTGGTAAGGTTGGCAGTTCTAAACCACCACAAGATTTTTTAGTCACAGGAATTCACAGGGACCTTTCTACCCTGTCCTACAGGGTTGTTATGGGTCAGCATCGATTTATGGGCATTGAGCTTTGTTTATGAGGAGGAGCCCTGGTTAATAGTTTGTAAGCTCTGGCCACACCTGTAAAGAGTTACAGCCTCAGGTACTAAGCAGACAGTTCTACCTTCTCCCCTATGGTGAGAGCTGACTCAATGGCACTGAGTAAAGTCTAAGGCTTTACATATTTAATTTCCTTAACCTTTATTCAAACCCTTGAGGTAAGTGCTATAATTTCCATTTCGCGGAAGGAACAACTAAATCCAGCAAGAAAGGCAAGCAGGATGTAAGCCCAGTACCAGCTGAAACGTGTCCTGCAGGGAATGAATCTCTCAGAAAGGCTTCCACAGAGGCCTACTCTCTCAAAAAGGAATAGGACAGAGGGGCAACTTTTGAATGTTACCTTCAGTCCAGAAATGACAGTTGACCCCACTTTGAAGTATCTCCTTTTAAAAGATGAAGAATTACCAAAAGGGAAACCTTCAGTAATGTTTGAGGCTGGGGAGCCAGACTGGCTCAGAAATCTCTACCTCCTTGTCCTGTATTACCATGGAGCAGCCCATCTCTCTCAGCTCCTTTTATCTCTGTTTCTAGGTCAGTCTGCACAGGCTTTAATTCCTGTTGACTCCTCTTCCCCACATTCCTATCAATTATTTCCTACCTGATTTGCTCTGGAGTTAGGATATTTAAAAGGGGATACCAGTCAAACTGTGAGGTTTTGCCTGGATCTTCTGGACCCTTGACTCAATTGTACTCTTAACTTTTGCTTTAGATGCAAGAATACACTGGGTGACTTTTTTTTTCCTTCCCCCCCCTCAGCTGTGGTGGAACAGCTATAAGATTAAGTCATTCAAGGTCATTGCAAAAAGTTTTGAAAAGCCTGGAAATCACCAGGAACTCATGAATTCAGAACTCTGTAGGGCACATAAACTGAATGAAATATCAGTTCAGAGATGATTTGGATGTTCTCTGTAGGTTTGGCCAGAATTAAAGCTCAGTAGTGGTTTTTTTCCTTCCTTTTTTTAAAAAAAAATAAATTCAGCTTTGAGTTGATTCATAAAGTGTGTTTTCTAAAACCCTAGTTTCAGTCAAACAGGTGGATAAAAAGTAATAACATTTGATCTTTTAAATTGAATTCCCTCCAGCTTTCAGAATTAAAGTTACTGAGCCTGCCAGGATTGAAAACCAGGAATACTGAGATTCAGAGGACACAGTGGGAAAAGCCCTATCGATTCGCCTTTGAGGAAGGACCTGAGACACAGAGGAGGGCAAGTAGGATATTATTAGAAGGTTAAAAATATGCCGTTGAGTTAATTCTGACATGGTCGTGGACATGTACTGAGTTTGTTACTACAGAGTCTCCTGTGACTTATCTCCACTTTTTTGTTGCTATTGTTAGATATCATTGAGCCAATTTTGTTCCCCAGTGACCCTTTGCACGGCAGAACAAAACACTGCGTGATACTGTACCACACACACACCTATTCCTATACCTGAGCCCATTGTTGCAGCGGGAGTGATCAATCTGTCTCCTTGAGGGTCTTCCTTTCTTTCTCTGTCCCTCCACTTTACTAAGCATGATGTCCTGGTCATTCTGGATTCTCCTGACAATGTGTCCACAGTATGTATGTAAGAAAATATCTTGTTCTCCTTCCCTCTGAGGAGCACTCTGGCCTTCTTTCTAGATAAATCAATCTGTCCTTTTGGTAGTCCATGGTATTTTCAATATGCTTCTCTAACAACCTAATTCAAATGCATTGATTTTTCTACAGCCTTTTTATTCAATGTTCAACTTGCACGAGCACGTGAGGTGATTGAAAAAAACCAATGCTTGCGTCAGGCAAACTCCAGTCCTCAAAGTAACCTCCCTGCTCTTCAATACTCTATATAGGTCTTGTGCAACCTGTCATTTGATCTCTTGACCACTGCTTTCATGAACATTGGTTGTGAATCCAAGTACGTAGAAATTTTTGACCCCTTCAATATTTTCTCCATGTAACATGATGTCACCTAGTTGTGAGGATTTTATTCTTTGTACTGAGTTGTACTCCATACTGAAGGCTACAATCCTTGATCTTTATCAATAAGTGCTTCAAGTCCTCCTCAAGCAAGGTTGTGTCATCCGTGTAACGCAGGTTGTTAATAAACTTTCCTCAAATTCTGATGCCTTGATCAGCTTCTTCAATTATTTGCTCAGCATACAAATTGAACAAATACGGTGAGAAGACAAACCCTGACCCACACCTTTCCTGATTTTAAAACACGTGGTATTTCTTTATTCTGCTCACACATCTGACTCATGATTCATGTACAAATTCCTCATGAGTACAATGAAGTGTTCTGGAATTCTCACTCTTTTAAAGATTCCATAGTTTATTATAGTCCGCATAGTTGAATGCCTTTTCATAGTCAATAAACACAAATAATCAGCTTTTTCTGCTTTGAGCCAAGATCCACATGACATCAAAAATGAGATCGCTTGTCTCACATCCTTTTTCTGAGTCTGACCTGAGCATCTGCCAGCTCCCTGTCAACGTATTACTGCAGTCATTGTTGGATGATCTTCAGGAAAAAAAATGTACTTGTGATATCAATGATTTTGTTTTATAGTTTGAGCATTCTGTTGGGTCACCTTTCTTTGAATTGACACAAATATGGATCTCTTCAATCAGTTGGCCAGGTAGCTTCTTCCAAATTTTCTGGCATAGATAATTGAGTGCTTCCGGTATCTCATCATCTTTTTGAAACATTTCAATGGCATTCCATTAATTTCCAGTCTTGTTTTTGGCTAATATTCTGTGCAGCTTGGACTTCCTTTTTAACACCATGGTTTTTTTCCCCCCACATCACTGCCCTGGTAAGAGTAGGCAGCCCAGGCTTGCTCCTGGAGACCTGCTGCTGAATTTGAACCGTGAACCCAGTGGGCAGCAGTCCCGCACACAACCACTGTGCCAGCAGGGCTCAGCAACCATGGGTTCTTGCTCATATACTTCCCCCCCTGAAAAGGTAGACGAATTCTGTTTGGTTCAGTGATTGTGTATTCTTTCCATCTTCTATGGTTATTCCCTCTAGCATTCAGTATTTTGTCCATAGAATCTTTCAATATTGCAACCAAAGGCTTGGTCTTTTCTTAAGTTCTTTCAGTTACAGATAGCTGAACATGTTCTTTTCTTTGGTTTGTCTAAGTCTAGGTCTCGGCATGTTTCATGATAATATTTGGCTTGTTCTTCTTGAACTGCCCTTTGAAATATTATGTTCAATTCTTTGAGTTCATCCTTACTTCCATTGGCTTTAGTTACTCTATGATTAAGAGTAAGTTTTGAGTCCCTTCTGATATTCACATTGGTCTGTTCTTTCCTGTTTTTTAAATGACTTTCTGATTTTTTCATGGAGCTTGGTCTTGATGTCCTCACACAATTGTCATTAGTGCTCAATTACTCAAATCTGTTCTTGACATTCAGATGGGATAAACTCAAGTTTATGTTTCAGCTCTTGTGGACTTATTAATTTTTTTCCAGCTTTATCCTGAATTTACATATGAGCAATTGATAGTCTTCTCCACTTGGCCCCTAAACTGATTTTAGCCACTGATATAGTTTTTCAAGTGTGTCTTTCCGCAGATGTAGTCAATTTGATTTCCATGCATTCCATTTGGGGAAGCCCATGTGTACAGTGGTCTTTGCATCATGGAATAAAAAGATTTTCTAAGAACAAGTTGTTGGTTTTGCAAAATTCTATCTGTGATCTCTATCTTCATTTCTATTGCTAGGACCATTGTGGCAGTCATGTGCTTATGTTAATTTTATGACTGAAATGTAGAGGTGGAGTCTAGCCTGTTAATCTGGAGATAGCCATTGAGCAGCCAAAGAGACCTCTATGTGGGCATGGCTTTCTCCTGAGACTTCTGGGAAATCTCGCGATATTTCCCTCGTGAAGATGAGAAACTATCTTCCCCAGTTGTTGGGAGTTAGTCTCAGAGATGATTAATCACAGGCAATACAGAATGGCGGCATCTGAGAGGCTGGAGTAGCCAGTGTAGAGACCACACGGCTTTGCCCTGATGGAGTCGGACCTCTGAGGCTGGGGCAGCCACATGGAGGTCTCTGCCAGCGATGAGTTGCGTCTGCCACCATGGGATGCTGTTGATGGACCCTGAGCCCTGGAAATGAGGAGCCATGGGGAGACCCCTGTCGGTGCCGGGACTCTGTATCCACTGATCTGTGACTTTGTGAGTCAGAAGGAGACTTTATGGACTGATATCGGGCATATGGGTTAATATTGGACTTGTGACTTTGAGCTGAACTGGGACTGGGATGTTTTCTCAATGTCCTGTTCCTGTTGAATATAAACCCATTCCTTATATCCATATGCATGTCTATTGAATTTGTTCCTCTAGTCTACCCGGACTGACACAACCATATTTTCAACTACTCGCCCCTCCTTTTTGTTTCTAACTTGTGCATCTAAATTGCCTCTAATTATCTATACATCTTGAATGCATGTCTGATCAATTTCTGATTGAAATTATTAGTAGAATTTTTAAATTTCTTCATTCCTTGTTTTTTTGTGTTTGGTGCACACATTTAAATAATGCCTGTATTGATTGGATTTCCTTGAATGAGGATAGTCACAATCCTATCATGGACAGTATTGTGCTTCAAAATTGATTTTGCAATGACCTTTTGGACAATCATGCCACCCCTTTCCTCTTAATTCTTTTCTTACTGGTATGGTAGATGATATAATTTTCTGGTTCAAAATGATCAATAGCAGTCCATTTCAGCTCACTGTTGCCTAGGATGTCGATCTCATACCTTTCATTTTATTTTTGGTGACTTCCAATTTTCCTCGATGCACACTTCATACGCTCCATGTTTGGACCACTAAGAGAACACTGCAGCTGTCTCTCCTTACTTTGAATGGTGCCCCATGAGCAAATGAAGATCCCAAAGGCTGCGTTCCCACAGGTCTTCCCTGACTCAGGTCACTATGGTCCACTCCACTCCAAGAAAGCAGCTCCTCGTCAGTCACAGATTGAGTGCCTCAAGCCTGAGGGGCCCATCCCCTGGCATTACCTGACAATTCCCTGCTTCCATTCTTTAGGCCTTCAGGATATGACAGCACTTGAGGATATGCGCATGGTTTCAGCAGCTCCTTCTTTTGAAGTTGGGAGCTAAACCTACCTTTATTGCTTGTGTTCCGTCTGAAAGCTCTGCTGAAACCTGTTCACTTTGGGTGATCTTGCTGCTATTTAGCATACAAAAGACATGGCAACACACAAACCAGCAAAGTACAGCAAACTGACAGACAAGTGGTGGATGGTCACCTACCGAACTTGTGGGTGGAGAGAATTGTGTGCCATAGGGTATTCAATGGCTGGTGTTTCAGAGGCAGATGAGCAGGCCTTTCTTGGAGGTACTTCTGAGTGGACTCTAATCACCAACCAACATTACCTGTTTGTATCACCCATGGACTTCAACCGAGTTCTGGACAGTTACCTGTGGTCAAATATTCTTTAATTCTCAGCCTGGCCCCTCAAAACTTCTGATGTTATTCTCTAGACCCTTTCTGACCTCCGTCTTTTGCCTGGACCAGTGGTTGTCAACCTTCCTAATGCCGTGTCCCTTTACTATAGTGCCTCATGTTGTGGTGACCCCCTAACCGTAAAATGATCTTTGTTCTGAAGTCATAACTGTAATTTTGCTATGGTTATGAATCAGATGGTCCCTGTGAAAGGGTTGTTTGACCCCCAAAGGAGTGGTTATTCACAGGGTGAGAAACACTGGTCTAGATGAATATGATGCAAGAGAAGACTTAGAGACCCCAGTTATTTTAGATTCACAAAATGGATAGCCCCTTAATCCCTGAATGACTGTATGGCAGGCTACTTATGGAATAAGAATGGCTACATTGTATGTGAGATAAATTTGTGTTGCATTAAATCACTGAGATCTTGGGATAGGTTATAGCAGCTAGCATAATTTATCCTAGCTAATGTAGAAATGGTCTTTCAATCTAGGTAAAAGGTAGCGTTTGTGATGGTTAGAGATTATATCAACTAGACATTCCTGGGCAAGAGTAGGGGTAGAGTCCAACCTATTAATGAGATAACAACCAAATGACACTCCCTTGTATGGGGCGTCGGGGGAGGTGTATAATCAAGAGACCAAACAGAGTTGAATTATCTCTGGCCTTTCATCTTTGGCTGGAACTTTTTGCCTGGTCCCTTAATTTCCTATTACATTGCTTGCTGATCTAAGGATCCATGAGCAGAATACTGATGGTGGATTCATTTGACCAACTTCAGATTAATTTATCTCTACAACCACCAGCCTATGCCCTCTACCACCTTTACTTCATCATCTTCTTTCCCATTTATCAGTTTCCTAGAGTCAAGAGAAGGCTGACTTCAACTGGACTAGACTTACCTATAACTGTGTAAGCCATTTCTTGATAGTACTTCCTTTTTTTATGCAAACATATACTCAAGTCACTCATTTTGCTTCTCTAGAGAACCCAACGTAAAAGTGTTTTTACTAGCAGGTGTGAATTAATAAAATTGTATCACTTTTACAAATTAAACTGAATTTTAATCGTCATCTTAAAAGCTATTCCTTTTCCTATTGAAGTGTCATATCTGTATATCTATCTATCATATATTTCTGTTAGTCAATTGACCATTCAAATGTGTTATTGGTTATGTATGTCCAATGGATAGTTTGCCTGAAATTTAAGTGAAATATATTAGTATTTAAATTCAAGACAATAATTATTTTGGTATCATTAGAAAAATTATTATCAATTCTCATATATATAGTAAGTATATGAAAAATTTTATTTTCTTTCTGCCTAGTTTCAATAAAAATAAAATGAAATGAATACCTTTTCCTCTTAAAATGTAAACTTGGTTGGATGCATTTGAATATTAGTTTTAACATAACAAAATCTAGTTTATCTTAAAAATATCTGTAGTGAAGTGAAATTGCTTGGAATGGCTCTTTCATAGCCTGTCGCTCCCATCCAGTGACTTGGTGAGAACATGATAATAAGGTGTACAGGGCTTCACTTAAGGATCAGTTCAGTTTTGCCTTTCCTGTGGATCTAAGAGAGCCACCTCAGAAGCAGGAAGAGGAAGAATCCTGGGGTCATCAGGAAAGAAGATCCAGCAGCAGAGTGCATGCAAGAGATCCCTGGTGAAGTGGTGGAACAGCAGTCACCAAGGCCCACAGTGCTGAGGTCTTGAAGGTGAGCAGAGGCGCAGCACCAAGACCATGAGACAGAGCAATGGCTTTTCGGTCCATGGAACAAGACAGATGCCAAGAGACTAGGGGGCTGACAGTCTGACGACCAGAGATTGAGATTTTGTCATGAAGAGGCAAGCTGA
This sequence comes from Nesogale talazaci, assembly GCA_004026705.1. Taxonomy (NCBI): domain Eukaryota; kingdom Metazoa; phylum Chordata; class Mammalia; order Afrosoricida; family Tenrecidae; genus Nesogale; species Nesogale talazaci. The sequence goes on along the minus strand of PVJH01002339.1, from coordinate 126,146 downwards.
AAAGGGCAGCTGCTGTGACAAAAGGATGCATCTGTCATGGTTTTTTATCCTGATTTAAAGTAACCTGTTCACTTCTTTGACAAATAGCCATAATTCTGAAAATTGTCTGTGTGTTCAGCCTGGCCATCACAAGGACTTTTTGAATGTAGCAGAGAAGAGTGCTATAGGAGGCACTGTTGGTGTCAAAATAGGGTTTAGGCAGGACAGAGTAAGGGTAGAGACTCTCCTGACCTCTGCCTTGTGGCCAATGGACTTGAGTTGGTGTGGGTTGAGTTCTCCTCCCCACTGAAGCTAGAGTTCAGATGCAGTCCCATGCTATTTTTGCCAGTATCTAAACTACACAAGCAATTTAATTCCTATAGGAACCTAACATTTTGTTCCCTAGAGATATGCAGGAGGAAATCTTGTGAAATGCCATTGTTGGGTTGAAATGTCAAGTTGCTTCTAGCTCACAGTAACCCGATGTACAATAGAAGGAAACACAGCCTGGTACTGTACCATCTTCACAATTGTTCTTATATTTGAAGCCATTGATGAAGTTTCGGTGTCAATCCGATGGTCTTCCTCTTTGTCACTGCCCCTCTGCTTTAGCCAGCAAGATGTCCTTCTCCAAGGACTGCCCTCTCCTGATACCATGTGAGATGGAAGTTCACCATCCTTCCCTCTAAGGAGCATTGTGAACATTAGCGAGTGTCTAACACATAAAACATCGATTTTTAAAATCAAGTTTTATTGGCATATGCTTCACATATCATAAAATTTAAGCATTCCATCATATTAAAATTTGTGAAATTATGACCACATCAATTTGGGAACATTTTATTCACATACTTGTTGTTAGCTCCCCCATATTCCCCTGCTATGCTCTTTGGCAATTATCAATTCAGTTACTGTCTCTATAGATTTACATGTCCATGATTTCTTATAGAGAAAATCACACAAAACACAGACAGGAAGCAAACAAGCCAACAAACAAGAGACCTTGCGATGCTCTCTATCTGATAATAAGGCAATTCATATCCCTGGACTATGGTAAGAAGGGCCTCACCAAAGGCTCAATCCATATCATGATCCTGAAAATGAGTATTAGGTTTCACTGTCATTCTGTCAAAACAATTGCACACTTTATTGCCATTGTGTTGATACTGACTCAGAGCTACCTAATGGAAGGGGACAGAACCAACCCGGGGAGTTTTTGAGACTCTCTGTGGAGTACAAAACCTCACTTTCCTCCAGAGAAGTGCTGATCTTGCAGATTGCAGTCCAACATGTAACTGCTACGTTATCCTCCTTAGCTTTCTGCAAGTCGAGTGCGTGGAGTTTAAACATAGATACCACTCCCTCCTTTGGATTTTTAAATTTACAACCCTTGGATCACACAGGCTGGTGTGTATCTTCCTGTAGACTTAGTTGACACCACCCTTTGATGGCTGCTTGTTGGAAGACAGGCCTGCAAGACCCTGACACGATTCTTTGTGCTATCTGGGCACCATCTGATTTCTTCCCCACACAGTGCGGCGGCGGCATCCCTATCTTCAGTGAACTCTTCATGAGGTCAAGCATTAAGGAAGGCCGTATCATAAGAACTAGTGGTTCTTAGCTTGGGGCTAGAATTAAGTGCAAACCCTCAATCCATTCATATATTTATGGTTTATTTATGTCTCTGGTTCATCTCAGTGACATCATTGTCATTTTATGTTAGAGAACATTATCAATATAATATGCTTTGGGGCATAAGGTAATTCTATTGAGGTCATTAATTAAGTCAGTGCATAGAATTTAAATAACTGCTTAGGAAAGTAAATTATAGAAGTATAGGTTGGCTTGAAATAAAAAATCAAGAATTGCTAAGCTTGCAGGTGACTGAGTACTACAAAAAAATGGGGATGCATGGTAGGGCAACATTTTCTCTTTTTTAAAATCATTTTATTGGGAGCTCATACAACTCTGATCACAATTCATACATACATACATTGTATGCAAAGCACATTTGTACATTTGTTGCCAGCATTAGTCTCAAAACATTTTCTTTCTACTTAAGCCCTTGGTCTTGGCTCCTCCTTTTCCCACTCCCTCCCTGCTTCCCCTCCCTCATGAACCCTTGATAATTAATAAATTATTATTATTTTCTCATATCAAACACTGTCCAATGTTTCCTCTTGCCCACTTTCCTATTGTTCGTACCCCAGGTAGGAGGTTATATGTAGATCATTATTATCGGTTCCCCTTTTCTACCGCACTTTCCTTCCATCCTCCTGGTATCGCCACTCTCCCCACTGGTCCTAAAGAGATTATCTGTCCTGGATTCCCCATGTTTCCAGTTCCTATCTGTACCAGTGTACATCCTCTGGGCAGCACTTTCAATAAGTATTCATTTCCAAAGCAGAACTATGTCTTCCAGATTAATACATGTCATAGGAAGTAAAGGAGGGCATTAAATAGTAATTATATGGTAGTCCTGGGACACCATTCATTGAGCACTCTCAGAGCAAGAGATCCAATCCAAAGTCCAATGACCATTTCCATAACCTTGGGATAACAGTCATCTGCTTCTTCTCACACCAGGGCATTTCAGCCTTAGGTCCGAGGGAGTGTGCTGGTTCCTCAAAACCGCTACAGGTAAGTTTGAGATAAATTCCAGTTTGCTCAGTGGGGTTTCTACTTTAAATCCTTCTGGTGTGGCCACATCCGGCAGTTTTAAAATTAAAATAAATATATAAAATACTATTTTTGCATTCTATGAAAAATTTTTGTTGCACCATATAGACCAGATTTTTAACCAAGAGCCCACTCTCCTCCCGGTCAATGGCGTCTTGCTTAAAATCTGATCACGTTAATAATTTATGCAGCTTCTAAGGACAGAGTCTAAAGTCCCTCTAGTCTATAGTGCAAGACCTGCGTCACCAAGGACTGGATAGAAATTAGGTCAAAAGTGTCTGATTAGGAACAGTATACCACACACCTTCTCTCCTTGGGTTCTGTACAAGTAATTCTTAAACATCCCCCCATTCCTACACCCCTTCCTCCATGGGAGATTGCTCCTTCCCATTTACCCTTCAACTAAAATGTTCCCTGACACGTACATGCCCTTACCCCACTGCCCCCGCCCCCAATCTTGACTTGAATTTTCAGTAAGGTTTGATTATTACTCTTGTAGGAGTGCCTGTTGATTGAGGTGGGTGAAGTTATCACGGTGTTGTATGGCAGCAGCTGAATGGTTTTCTCCCTCTCCCTCATCTTGAAAAACTGACCTCAGCTGAAGTGAGGATTTCCCTATTGAAGTGGTTTATGAGGGGTACATAGAAAGTGGTTATATGTGGTTCATGAGTGCAAGGCAGCTGATTATGATAACATTTATTATAAGTTATCTCCTGCAAAAGAAAATAGTAACAACACAACAAGGAGCTTATGAACAAATGTGACTTCAAATAACCTTCAGATGTAATAAGAGAAACAAAATGGAAAATTTCCACTAAATCTCAGTGGTAGAACTTGAATGCGTTTTGGAACACCAATTGGAAGCTACTTATTAAACAAGGTTAATTTGTTCTCCGTCTATGCCACAAAATTACTTCAAACGTTTTAAAAGTAGGTCATATGAGTGCTCTAAAGATGTCTGGAATATGGTATCCTTCTTTAGCAAGTTTATATAATAGTCAGATTGCATCCCAAAAGCATCCTTGGGATTTCTGACCATATCAAAGCAAACGGGCTATGTTAACAAGCTCTAATGAGACAGTTTGTTGAATTGAAATGCTTTAAATTACCATGCAGTACTGCATGAAAAAAATATTATTTTCCTTAGATGAACTATTTCTGTTAGCCTGAAACTAAAAGTTCTAATATTGAAACATGATATAATAAGTGCATTGTAAAACATGTTAAACAGCAGGCCGTAAAGAGGAATTTAAATGAAAGAATTCATCTAAGATACAAAGTGTTTGCTTTAAACATCATACCCAGGCTTTAATATACTACCACTGGTTCTGCCAAGCCAGAGGAACTATTGAAAAAAATCCCAATTTTATAAATCAAAATCTGATCATTGTGGAATCTTCATGTAGCTATTTTCTTGGTCTTTGTAGGTGATACAGTTGTCATATCAACATATGGACAGAATGGATTGATTAGACAGTTCACTCGAGACTTGTTCTTTGAATATTTCTGTTATTAAAGATAAGTTGCCTTTGATTAAAAAGAACCTGTCTAGATTACAGAAGTCCTACTGGCACTGCTAGATAAGTATTGGACTGCTGACCTCAAGGTCAATAGTGCAAAAACCATCAGCTATTGCATGGGAGAAATATGAGGCCCTGGGATCTTGTAAAGACTTATGGCTTTGGACACGATAAATACAGTCCCCGAAGACATGTGTAGGGGCGAGCTGGAATATACTTGATGGAAATGGGTTTGGTGTCTAGAGTCAACTGGAGAGAATTCATATAACACTAGTTAAAATCCCATTTCTATTGGGAGAACAGATCATCCAGTAGCAGAATATCAGAAAGAAATTTTCTGTTGGGAAAAAATCTGGACTATCATAGCATGAACCACCTTTGTTTTTAAGAAACACTGAAAACCATCCTAAGAGCTGTACTCCTCGTTCAACTGACCTTTTCACTCAATTTATCTCACTCAACTTCTACATTTTCGGTTTTATAAGAGGACTCTGTGGGAGTGGATAGAGTAGGGATGAAGAACTCTATAGCAGATACTGGGACAAGAGGAAAGTAAAAGAAAATAGAGGAAATAACTAGGAGGCAAAGGTATACAGACATGCACATATATAAATTTATATATAATGGTAGGGAAATAATTTATATATATAACAATAGGGAAATAGATCTATGTACATATATTTATATGTTAAGCTTAAGATAGCAGATGGACAATGGGCCTGTACTCAAGTTCTCCCTCAACATAAGAACACTTTGTTCTAGTAACTCGGCATTCTGTGATGTTCACCTTCCTGACATAATCGCTGAAAACAAAATGTGGTGAAGAAAGCTGATAGTGCCTGGCTATCAAAAGATGTAGTGTCTGGGGTTTTTAAGGCTTCAAGATAAATAAGTGGCTATATGAGAAGCAACAAAATCCACATGGAAGAAGCACACCAGTCTGTGTGATCATGAGGTTTTGATGGGATCAGGTATCAGACATCAAAGTCCCAGAATAAAAAAACAACAACATATCAATGTGAATCATAGAGAGTGCAGAGTGGAGCCCCAAAGTCCATCTGTAGATAATTGGTCACAGGAAGAGATGAGCCAGTCAGGGTGCAGTATAGTTACAATGAAACACACAACTTTCCTCTAGGCCTTTAATGCTTCCTCCCATCACCATGACCCTAATTGTAATTTACAAATTGGGCTTGACCAGAGCATATATATGGGTACAGATGAGAAATGGAAACACAAGCAATCCAGGAGAGATAAATCCTTCAGGACCAATAATGAGACTAGCAATACCAGAAGGGAAAGGGGAAGGTAGAGGTAGAAAGGGGGAAACTGATCACAATGATCTATATTTAACTCCCTTCCCAGGAGACAGACAATAGAACATTTGGTGAAGGGAGACAGCAGTCCGTGTAAGGCATGAAAAAAAAATTATCAAGTATTCATGAGTGAGCGGGGAGGGGGTTGGAATGAGCTGATACCAAGGGTTCAAGTTGAAAGAAAATGTTTTGAAAATGATGAAGACAATGTACGTACAACTGCGCTTGACACAATGAATGGATGTATGGATTGTGATGAGCGCTGTAAGAACCCCCAATAAAATGAGTTTGTTTTTTTTTATAAAAGAGTTCTACTGTAGAAAGGGTGGGGTATCTTCTCTGCCAGGCAAAACTGGCATTATCTAAAATTATGCATTTCCCTTTAACATATTAGCTCTACTTGGGGAACAAAGACAAGCCTTAACTTGGGTGACTAAGTTTAAGAATGAGACAGACTAAAAAAAACCAAATGGGCATGCATTGCTATGTGTGTATATATACATATATTACTGTGCTTTGCTTAATTTGTTTTTGTCTTGTGCAAAGGGATAATGGGGGGGTGGGGGAGAATCTAGAGATTTTTCCATGAGTTAGGTCTATGATGAAAAACACACCCCCTACCATCTAGCTCAATCAGTCTTACAGTGACTATAGGATTTCTAAGGCTTTAAGTCTTTATGGGAACAAGAGCGTCAGCTGGTGGATTTGAACCACTGACTCTGTACTTGGGCATCCAACTTTACTCAACACCTGTGAAAGAAGAAGCCTCCATTAGATGAACTCAGAAAATAACTTCACAACAGGCTCAGACATACCAAGGCTGATGAAGATTCTGTTGCTCGGCAGGTCATCGTGAGTCAGAGCTCACTCAACAGCAACAAAAACAAAAGGTCCAAGGAGGCAGTAATTTCAGGAGTGTTTTTGTTTGCTTCTCTGTAATTTTTGTGGGATGTTTATTTTGATGATCTGTTGCATGTTGTGATTAAATGCTTTGGATGCTATTCTGCTAACAATTACACCAATGTGGTGATTAACTGATTTAGATGCTTTCCTGCTAATAATTATGCCCATTAGTAAGATCCAAAATGTCTCCAATTTCACGTAAGAAGTAACTATGGACAGGAGAAAACTGGTCCCAGGCGTCTCAGTTTCATTGCATTTCTGACATTTTATGACTACAATGTAGAATATTCTCCTCTAGGGATTCTGGAGAAACTCCCACAGCAAAAGGACTGGGGATTAATAGACTCTGTCACCTCTTTTTTCTACTGTGTGATAGACTGCTGTTAGGGGCCATAGAGTAAACACAAATCAGTGACCCTATCTACAATGGTATGAAAGAAACACTGCCTGGTCTTGAGTCATTTCATGATCGTTTCCCATGTTTGAGTTCATTGTTGTGACTGTTGTGGCAACTTGTCTCGCTGGGGTCTTCCTTTTTGTGGCTGACTCTCTGCTTTCCCAGGCATGATGCTCTTCTCGGGGGTCTGGTCTCTCCTGATTACATGCCCAAAGTACATCTTCACTTTGAAAGGGCATTCTGGCTGAATTTTAAAGACAAATGTGCTTGTTCTTTTGGAGAATAGGGTATCTTTAATGTTCCTCACCAGTACCAGAATTCAGGTGGATAAATCCTTCAGTCTTTCTCTTTCATTGCCCAGGTTTCACATGTATATCGCGTGATTGGGGAAAAAAGAAGATGGGTCTTTCAGGCCTGTATTTTTCATGATTATTTTTTTTAATGTGTGATTTTGACGACAGTCCAAAACTCATTTAGTCTTTGTGGTCACTAGTATTCAATGCATAAAATCTATTTTTAAAGTGGTTTCTAAATTTAGGTGGAATTTGCTCAAGTTCATACTTTGGCTCTCATGAACTTGTTTTAATTTTCTCCAGCTTCAACTTGAACTTGTATTTGAGCAATTCCTGGTCTAGTTTAAAAGGTGGCCCCCGGTCTTGTTCTGACTATTGATACTGAATTTCAACGTTGTTTCGTTTTACATAAGTAGAGTTGATTCCTGAATATTCCATCTACTAGTTTGTGTTACTAAAAAGAAAAAGATATTTGCTATGAATAAATCATTATCTTGGAAAACTCTATCAAGCTATCCCAAGTATCATTTCTATCACCAAAACCATATTTTCCAATTATTAATCTTTTCTCTATTTCTAACTTTTGCCTTCGATCCCTTGTAATCATCAGTGCAAGTTGATTGCATGTTTTAGAAATTTCAGGCTGCAGAAGTTAGCAAAGTCTTTGAGTTTGAATAATAGTGATATACATTCTTTCTTTCTTTTTTACATTGGTCTTTCTTATAGTTGCGTGCATATTATCCTGTCATTAATAGCCTCATTAAAGCTAGCTCTTTTTTTTTTACAATGAATGTAGCACCATGTCTCCTCACATTGGCATTTCTAGTAGACAAAATGATCTTCCACTTCCAGATGGCCAATACCAACCTCTTTCCCCTCACTAAAACCTACGATGTCTGTTTTCAAACTCCTCATGTCATTGAGACAACTGCCAAATATTCTTGACTTAGACTTAATACGTTCCATGAGCAGATTATGAATGGATGGCTACGCTGTTTCTTTTCACTGGGAGCTGAAGCCTCATCCGTGAATGAAGGGCCAGGAAGCTTCACTCCACGCAGCTCCTTGAGGTTCACTCTTCTTATAGGAGGCAGCTCCTCCCCAGTTTTCTGCTTTTTTATTCCTTTCCAACCCGAGGGACTCATCTGAAGCTGCACTAGACAACGTTGTGCTGTTAGGCATAAGGTCTTTTGGTGTTCTAACACCCCCGCCCCCCACACACACATTGCTTAATCTGGAAGCTCCACTCAAACCTATCCACTGTAAATAACCCTTCTGGCATTGGAAATACTGGTGCATTTGCTTCTACCATGACAGCAACACACAAACTGCCACCGTGTCAGTGATTGTTATGGACCAGAAAGTTGAATTTTCCAGCTTTAATGTTTTGATGGCTACTCCCTTGAGCACTACACTCAGTTGTCATTTTGTTTTCCCATCCCTGAGCCATGCTGAAGTTCTTTGTCTGCAATTCAATCTCTATGGCTTTAATCATTTTGGATTGTACCAGCGACTTCTCGGTAATAAAAGAAACAGGGAGCCATCCTTGGCATGGGACTAATCTCTTCAGCTGGAATAAGACATTATAGATGAGTGGTCTACCCACAAAAGGGCCCGCTGTCAGATTAAATGAATGAGTTACATGTTTTAATCATTAAGGTAATAGCCATATGTGGCTTCTTTGCCTCTGTTTTGATCATTCCTATGTTTTTTTTTTACCAGCTAGCTCATTAAATGCTTTCTTTCTAGAAGTCTTCCCATTTCGCTGTCGAGAATAGCTTCTTTATGGGGCTGGGATATGGCTCCAGAGTCCAAAGAAGTACCACATAGCTTTGTGGATCAGGAGTTGGTGACATTTACAGCCAATGAGGCAGTTTTGAAGGACAGACCTCAGCCCACCATTAGCAAATGAGACCAGCATGCTTTCCAATTAGCCCAAAGTTGAAGTGGAAAGTGTGGCGTGGAGGTCCTCACTGCTGAGTCGGAAATGGATTACATGGTGGACCCTAGGCACCATTTAGACCAGGTGAATTGAAAAAGATACTGCTGAAGAAGCCAGCGGGAGCTCTCCCTGCACGGCCTCTTGCTGGTGATTGCTTTGTGCCAACTTAGACCGGTCTGTCAGCAAGAGACCTTGCTATTTTCACGAAGGGTTCATGGTGAGCAGGTCTGATGAGGTTCCTAGAATGGATTTTTCTCATAAAACCATGTTTCAGGAGAGGTGGCTGCCCCTTTACGCATTCGCATTTCTCCTCAGGTATTTCAGTGTCACCCAAGTCACGGACTCTCTGGTGACGTCGTTGTGAGGAGATGGGCTGCCGACTGTGAGGTCAGCAGGTTGAAACCACCCACTGTTCTGCAGGAGAAAGACAGGGGCTTCCACTCCTGTGCAAAGTGACAGCCTCGGAAACGTGCAGGGAAAATGCTACCCTATTCTCTAGGAGTCTCGGGTCACTAGGGGTCATCATCTAATCGATGACCATGAGTTTGGTTTTTTGTTGTTTGGAGGTCTCGGATCCAGAAGGAGAAGCACCCAATTATCCAGTTTTGATCTTTGGGTAGTTCCCAACATGCCACGTAACTGATATTTCATCGAATCTACTAAATGAAGACACCCATTTTATGAACTCAGAGGAACTGTTGTGCTGTGTCATCCCCGGGTTTTCTCACAGCTCTACCCTTGATTCCATTCTGACTCATATTGATCTCCTAGATGTCAGAATAGCCCTGTGCTTCCTAGGATTTTCAAAGGCTGATTTCTCAGAAGCAGATTGCTAGGCCTCTTTTCGGAGGCCATTCTTTGTGGGTTCCAACCTCCTACTTTTTGGTTAGTAGCTGAGTACATTAATGGTTTACACCATATAGCCCTTCTTGTGCCTTCAACAGTAAATGATACCATTCAACGGTGGGCTTCTGAAAGGCAGGGTGAGTAACAGGTTTCACTGTGTTCTATTTCCGTGCACAAGCAAGCGGAAACCTAAGAGATAGAGTACAGAAGTCACAGTGAGGGCATACGGCTTTCCTGCTGCTTCCTTGGAAATGCAGGAGGCAAAGGTAGGGTGTACGTGTGGGTAGGTGTCATCGGATCCATTCCAACTCAGTGATCCTGCTTACAACAGAAGTAAACATCACCTGGTCCTGCTCTGTCCTCACGAATATTGTGATGTTTGAGCCCCTGGTTGCAGCCAGTGTGCCAGCCCCTCTGGTTGAGGGCCTTCCTCTTTTTCTCTGCGCTTCCGCTTTACCCAGCATGATGTTCTTGTCCAGGGATTAAGCTCTCCTGATAACATGCTCAAAGTTTGTGAGAGGAAGTCTCCCCATTCTTCCTTCCAAGGAACGTTCTGATTGTACTTCTTCCAAGACAGAGGTCTTTGGTTTTTTGGCAGTCCGTGGTACTTTCAATATCCTTTGCCAGCACCTTAGTAATTCAAATGCATTGATTATCTGTCAGTCTTCTTTAGTCAGATGTCCAACTTTCATATGCATATGAGGTCATTGAAAATATCATGGCCCAAGCAGGTGGCACAGGGCTTAGGGATACAAGATTCTGACCTCGGAGACCATCGACTTTCACTCTCTCGTCGCCCAGATGGGGAAAATGAGGTCCGAAACAGGCTGTATGACTTCTTCAAGGCCACTTAGCTGATGGCAGAGTTAGGAGAGAGAAGAGCTTGCAACCAGGTATTACTAACGGCTGTTAGAGACGAGCGCTTGTGCAAGCTGCGCTCACAGGGCTCCGCCTGGCATCCACGTGCTGCAGGTGGTGAGTGAGCCCAGGAAGTGAGATGAACGAAGCCAAAGAGTTTATCTTCTAATTCATTTCTATTTTATTTTTAAAAACCCGAATCCATAGAGGAGATATATTTTCTTCTTCTTTCACTTGATCATTTTCCTAAGGTTCCATTTCCCTTTACTCGGTGAGGATTTAGCATCTCAATGGAGATGATCCATCAGGATAAAATATGCACGGGAGTCGCTAGACTTCTGAAACGACGTGAAAGGTCTCATGAATCATTTAGGAAATGCTGATCATGCCCTGGATACATAAACGATCCTATTTAAATTACTTGAGTCTGTTTTTTCCATATATCCCGGGGCTGCTGTTGCAGGAGATGTAGAGTTGGTTCTGACACCTCGCAGCCCCACTGCCAATGAATGCAACACTGCCCCAGTCCGGCGCTCGCCTCCAGCTGCTCCGATCCATGTCTGAGCCCATCGGGGCAGCCAGTGTGTCCTTCTAGCGTGTCAAAGGACTTCCTCTTCTTCCCTGCCCCTTGAGTTTACTAAGCATCGTGTCCTGCTCCAGGTGACTGGAACATTTCAAATAGCCCGTTGACAGGTATTTCCTCTACTGCACAGCACTGTGCCAGGCCATGGATAATGTAAAATTTCAAGTAATCCTCACAACAGAGATTCCCATTTTACCCAATCGACCCATGAGGAAACCAACCCTGTGGGGCACCCATGTTTTCACACAGTCAACATGCTAAGAGATGACAGTCATGACTGCCCCCGGGTCTGGCTGCCCTTGAAGCCTGCGCTCTTTCTGTAGACACCCCTGCTTCCTGCTTTCCTGTCCTCACTAGGTAGGTACCACTTCAGCATCCAAACACACCTCAGACTCAGGGAAGAAAGCGTTCGCTTCACATACGGTGATTCATTCTGCTTTCACTCATCTTGGCAGACTTGGCTGACCACTCATGGGGACGTTTCTTCCTAATGCTGGCAACGTGTAAGGTAGCCTATTTTAAGGTCCTCGGGCGCTAAATTTGCAAGTGTCTCTTTCAAATAACTGGAAAACCAGGTGCATATGATTGATTCATTTTAGATATATTTTTTTTAATTTTTTTTTTTTTTTTTTAGGCATCACTGCCCTCAGGTGGTGGGAGTAGGAGGCCCAGCCTTTGCTCCTGGGAGCCGGAATTGAACATCCATCCCAGTGGGCCGCAGTCCCGCGCACAACCACTATGCCACTGGGGCTCAGCCCCTCATTTTAGATATTTTTCTTATACATTAGTCTAGATGGCCCCAATGGATGCCTTACTAGTAAAATTGTCTAACTCATCAATTGTGCTTCTGATTAAAGTCATATACAGAATGGCTACATCTTTCTTCCTCTTCTGTGAGAATCAGCACATGTGTTTCGGGAAAGGGCTCACCTTATTTATTTCGTAAGTAAGAGTAGTTTATTTGGGAAAATGAAGATTAAGATGTCTAGATACATATGTGTATTATACTTTGTACTTGTCTCTAATATAGATCTACTTTTTGCCCAAGCAGGAAAAGCAAGATTATCAGAAGGTCTGTGCAGAGTGTGTGCTCAGCACAGGCACACTCCAGACGATTCTCCCTCACAGGCACTCGAAACAACTTGCTCTCAGTGCCTCAGCTAAAGATGTGACAAAAAACTCAAGATGTGACCAACAACAACAAAATCCAAACACCACAATTCTTCATGTGGTTTTTAATGAAAGGGTAAAGGGGTTTTCCTAAAGACTATTGCTTCATCAACAACTTGCATTTGTGGGAGGAACTGCAAATCCTGTAAGTTCCCTCTCTTGTCTAGCTGTCAAGGGTCTATGGTTGAAAGGCCATTCTGTTGACATGGCTTACTTGCTGGGCTGCTTCCCGTAAGGTGAGCAGTTCAAAGCTACCGGCCATCCCATGGGAGAAAGAAGAGGCTTTCTAACCTGGTGCAGAGTGTCAGTCATGGAAACCCAGAAGGGCATTTTTCTACTTTGGCCTCATAGAATCTCTGTGTTTCTGAAATGGAATTCAGAGGGTCTCTGTTGCTGTAAATAATTTCCTTGTCAACAGAGGGCGCCAAAGGATGGACAAGAAATTTAGAGGGTCTAGGTTCCCCCGCCTCTCCCTTCTCCAGTTCAATCTGCTATTTTTCTTTCAAGAAAATCCTTTGAAAAGTCATCTTTTCATCTTGAGAGCAGAAGACTGTACGGCTTCTTCTATAGTGTAATGCTGTCTCTGCCATTGCAAGCTGAACAGAGCACAGCCCAGGGAGTAGGGGTGGTCTCTCTGAAGCTCATGAAAAACTCTACTTCCAGGATTGTGGTTAATGAATTAATTTTTTTTTCACCAGCGGATAGAGGCCACATTTCCTCAGCTAAGTTTCTGTTCCCTAGCCTCTTTGTAGTCCTCCTTGAATCGTTGGCAAAATCAGACACCAGTAGGAAATAAATACATCGATTTAACAAATTTCCCATCGCTCCCATGTAAGCCAGCATGTATCTGTTTTGGGGACATCGAGTCTGGAAATGTACCTTCCCACATGGAGTGTACCGTCTAATAAGCAACAACGATATTCACAAACCAGCCACACTGAAATCAAATCTAGTTCATTGTTGTTGAGTCCATGCCTCCTCGTGACAGCCCCGCCGGGCAGAGCAGAACCGCCCCAGGAGGTTCCATAAGGAGCTCTGGGGGCAACCTGGCTAGATGTGGACTGCGAACCCCAAAGTCAGCGGTTTGAAACCACCAGCCGCTCTGTGGGAGAAAGATGACGCTCTCTTCCCCCGTGAAGAGTCACAGACTGCGAAGTGCACAGGGGCCCTTTTACCCTATAGGAACCCCAGGGTTTGAAATCAACTTGTTTGCAGGACAGTGATTGTCACAGAAGCCTACTGCTACAAGTTTCTTCCTTGAAGGGTCACAGAGACATAGAGTAGAATATCATCGTGACCCAGAGAGTATATAAACTGTCACCTTAAGACTGAATAGGAGCTAACTAAGCGATGCAGAGGAGTGGATAGGCCAAGATTCTTCCAGACAAAGTGAACACGAGGTGCAGTGGCTAGGAGTGAGGAAGGGAGCATGCACACTCTGGGACTAAAAGGCAACCCGAGGGGCTCTGGGCTACATGTGAGAGCAGTCGCTTGGGCTGGGCTGAGACACTGGCCAGTAACTTGCAAGGACTTAATATTGTCAGTTGCCATCTAATCAACTCCAGATCGTTGGAACTTTAGTACTAAGGCATCATCTTCATGGTCTTTGACTGCTCCAATCCATGTCGTAACTATCATGTACTGTGAGTGCCTTCTAAGCAAGGGGAAACCTTGGTGTCATTGTGGGTTATGCATTGAGCTGCCAACTGCAGGGTCCGCAGTTCAAAACCACTAGCTGCTCTGTGGGAGAAAGATGAGGTGCTCCACTTTTGGAAAATGTGACCAGTTTGGAAACCCACAAGAGAGTTCTGCTCGGTCCTATGAGTCTATCACTGAGCCAGAATAGACTCCCTGGCCGTGAATCTATAAATATATGTCTGTGAATATATGTGTGTGTGTATATGTGTGTGTGTATATACACACACACACACACACACACACACATATATATATATATTCATCCAATCGAGGGAACAAATCTTCCAGCTTTACATCTGACTCACCAAGTTTTCCATACGTATATTGCCAAACCTTTCTTCCTAGTCTGCTTCAGCCTGAAGGTGTTGCTGAAAGCCATCCACCACAGGTGACCCCACTGTTATTTACAATTCCAGAAGCAAACAATTTTCAGGCCACTGCAGTCTGACACAGTGACTGCAACCGTAGACTCAACCATGAGAACAACTGTAAGGGCAGGGCAGGGTCAGGCAGAGTTTTGTCCTGTTGTCCATAAGGTGGCTCTGACGAGGAACTGAACTGATGACATCTAAGGACAGCAACACCTACAGCAACAGTGTGGCCCATCAAGAAGCAAGGCAAAGAGTTGGGGGTTTGTCGTATGGGCAGCACAATGCCCTTCTAGTGTGGCAGCGTGAAAGGATCGATTCAAGTGTCTAAAAAGCTTATTCTGTTGGGTGGAGAATGAATTAGAAGAGGGTAAGATCATTAGGAGGCTACTATATGTGTTCAAATGAAACCCAAGGAATTTGATGAGACTAGTAGGTTATACAAAAAGTTGCTAACAGTCAGGTCATTAGTTCAAATCCCACCAGCCATTCCATGGGAGAAAAATGAGGCTCTCTGCTCTTGTTTAGGTTTCCAACCTCAGGAACCCAAATTGGAAGTTCCACTCTGTCCTACAGTCCTGCTATGAGTCGGACTGGACTGGCTGGCAGTGGGTTTGATTGGAGGATGGCAAAGATGAAAAGGCACAGACAACAGAGATAAAGTTAGCAGGATTTTCTCCCATTCAGGCATGGTGGTGAAGGGTAAGGTGTTGATAAGGGTAGCTAGAGGTTTCTGGCGGGAAAGTTGCTCACGGGGGGATGTTTTCAACTCACAATATACAGCAGTCACAGCATGGATTGGGGCAGACAAAAACCACAAAGATGATGCCAGACTCGTGAAGTGTTGACTGACAGGATGAGGAAATTAGAAAACTGTCTTACAAACGCTGGGCATGTCAGGAGAGAGCAGTTCCTGGAGGAGGATATCACACTGTGGGAAAAAACCGGAGGTGGTGAAAAAGATGAAGACCCTCAATGAGTCAGATTGACACGGTGGCTGCAACAGTGGGTGCAGGCGTACGAGCACCTGTGAGTGTGTTGCCGGACCGGGCAGTGGTTCATTCCATTGTAGATCAGTTCTCTGTGGGTGCCAACCTACTGGACGGCACCTGGCAACAATGACAACTGTCAATGACTGGAAACACAAAGTTGTTGGACAGTCAATTTTTCAAGCTCTTGGTCTTGCCACAAACCTTCAAACTTCTCTGTCGTCCAGTGACTATTTCAAGATGAGGCAGCTGGGCAGCAAACAACATTATGCTAACTATGACTGTGACCAGGATGAACGGATGTGCCCAGAAAGGAATGCTGGAAGACTCACATCTAAAACCATGCAGTGTGGTTATTTCTGGCCATGTGAGATGTTACATCTCAGATGTTTAACATTTCTTAATTGGGCTTCTAATGAGCAAAACCCATAAAATCACCACCCTGACAAGCAAAAAGCTTTGGGGCTGGGGATTTTCAAGCCTTCTGTGAGTCCCAATCATCTCCCATCTCCATTAAATCCTTCTCCTGGAATCTAGAGAGGCTTTTCCATTTGGGGCCCTTCCAGCCCCTGAGAGTGTTGCTTTACCCACTGTAGCTCATTAGAGATGCTCAGAAAATCAACTCGGGCCTCGCTGCAGAAGCCCTCCCAGCACTCTTTGATCTTTTCAGGCGCAAATGTGTCATTTGTCCCACGACAGTCTGTCCGGTGCTTGTGTGGGGCTAAAACAGATGCCCCTTCAAGAGGCTTTCGAGCCTCCCTGAACTCCAATTCCTCTCCCTACCCATGGCTCAGCTCAGTCGCTCAGCTGGGTCTCTAGGGTCACTGTCTCCACTTGTTTAGTAAATAATTAGCCTGGCTGCCTTCGGCCAGAGAAAGGATTATAAATATTTTAAGCACTGCAAGTGATTGAAACAGTCTCGATTTGGTTGCCTCTGTGCCAGCCACGCTTGGGTCGAACATGCACCTCTAAAGTATGAAGCATCCTTGAGCAGAGGGGCAGGGGTGAGGAGAAGAGGAAGGTGTTGTTTAGCTGTGCCCATCCGCGGGCATCTCAATGCAGGGTATCCTGAGCCAGGCTGTTTCAGCCTTTCCAGTCTTAGCTCGCACCATTCACTCAATCTCCCTGGGAGAGAAATGAAAGAGGGTCCCCACCCTCCACTTTTTATTTTTCTTCTTTTCCCTGAAAAGAACATGTGCATGTCTACAGGGATTTAAAAATGATTCCCTTGGCAGTGATCACAGGAACACAAAATGTGAATTAACGTAGTTGGTGACAGCCTGAAAAGGTAGGTGTTATCCTTTTGCCTGGGAATTTCCAGGTGGTGCCAAGA
Organism: Nesogale talazaci; assembly: GCA_004026705.1. Lineage (NCBI taxonomy): Eukaryota > Metazoa > Chordata > Mammalia > Afrosoricida > Tenrecidae > Nesogale > Nesogale talazaci. Next base: position 109,272 of record PVJH01002339.1, on the reverse strand, counting down.
GTAGGACCTTTGAGCTCCCCCAGAGGCACCCAGAAAAGACTGACAGTCTTGCTCTGAAGCAGCAGCCACTGGGCCTCTGTGGATCACAGCTCTGCCCTGAAACACACAAGGTTTGGGATTTCTTCACAGTGAATTCCTGTTGATGGCTATGAAAGCACAGTGTCCCGTGTCCATCATGTCTGTCTAGTCTGACAAGCTGGTGCTGGTGGGATGACTGGCATCCATACACAGGGCCATCTGGGGGAGAAGGCTCAGCCAGCCTGAGGGGCAGGGGCCCACCCAGAGCCTTGTGGTGAACTGGCGTTAGCAGTTCTTCCTGACCAAGACCAACCTGGTGACTTCCTTTTCAAAATCATCCCAAGTGAATCTTAGGGACCTTAGACTATTGCCCACCTTCAGCCTGGTAATCTCAGACTGATTGTCAGGAGAGACTAATGGCAGGCAAGGTACTGGGTTTCCTTGAAAATAAGACCTACCCATCAAATAAGCCCCAGCAGGATTTCGCAGCGTATTTGCACAACCCCTGCAATTCCTCTCAAAGCAGTGAGGAAGGTGGGTGGCCCTTCTCATCTGACCCATCGTGACTTATCTGCAGACTTGATTTTGCAGTAAACAAGGCATTCAAAGACCATCTGCACATGGAAATTAACGACTACATTGAAAATAGAATGACAAGAAATCAGCGTGAAAACTTTGTGAAGCCTCGCCTGCAAGAGGTTGTGATTTGGATGAAGAATTTATGGGAGAAAATCAGACAGTGCTGTTACCAATGCACTCCGAGCAGGTTGCATGACTAAGAGCTGCTCGTTGAATGAGAGCTCTGTCTCTCGACAGGAGAGATTGGGGCCAATGGTTCTTTTCGGGAGCATCACTGCCCTCTAGTGCTCGTGAGAGCTACCCAGCGCTGCTCCTGAGAGCTGCCGCTGGATTTGAACCACCAAGCCTGCTGGCCGCAGTCTCGCACTCAGCTACTTACGCCACTGGGGCTCAGCGGGGCCAATGGTTCTAAAGGAAATAGAGTTGCAAGAAATTCAGGATGGAATTCAGGGTTTGGAGAATTATGATGATGTTCCAGAAGACAATAATTTAACTATATTTGAATAAATGTAGATTGTTGTACCGTACTTTAAAAAAATACGTCCCCTGAAAATATGCACTATGATGACTTCTTGAGGAAAAATAAATAGAAGACCCTGTGTTATTTTGCAGTACCTCGTGTTTTGTTAAGAGTCGGTGAGGCTCAGCAGAAGCTTCCAGGAGAGGACTGACGCCATCACCTCCACAATGGGCTCACCGTCATACTGAGGGTCCTGAAGAAATCCCTGGACCGAGCAGGGCCTCCTTTCTTTTGTACCCAAGGTCACCAGTCACCAGTCACCGAGAGTCAGCTCTGACTCAGTGGCAACCAACCAGTGAACAGACAGGAGCTCCGGGAAGTGCTGCTGCACCCCACCTCCTTTACTTCCCCGCAGCCCATCAAACCTGTGCTCTGTTCTTCTGTGAAGGAGCTGAAACTGAGAGATGTTACATGACCACCCCCACCCCCAAACAACACTGTACCTCAACCCAGATCTCTCAGATGCTAAGATTTACAGAATTATCCACTCTACTGCATTTAATGGAAGTGCTGCTTCTAAATTGAAGATGAATATTTTAAAAAGGTGTATCTTTCTCTGGTGGTATCCACCACTTTTTTTTATTGTAGGATAATTTAAGGAAAACCACATTATAAATGGATTATTGAGCTTAGGAAAATCTGAATTGGCCTTCATTGGGTATGATATTGATTAGTACACATTAGACATAAAACAAAAAAAATCCCTAAAAACCCAAGCCAACCCAAAGTCACTTCCATCAAGTCATTGCCAACTCACAGTGACCCTAAGGTCAGAGTAGAACTGCCTGTGGATTTCTGAGATAATAACACTTTTCTTTTTGATATTCTATTTTCACATGGAAGTTTTCCTTTTTGCTTCCGTTCCACCCCCCCAACAGTTTTATTGGTATGTAGTGTACATATCATACAATAGTTCAATCATATCCATGAGAGTTGTAAAATCATTACCACATCAATTTTAGAGAAAGTCCAGTCCCCCCACCTCCCCATGGTTACATCACCTTTAAAGTGAGTTTGGCAATCACAATTTTGCGTGGTAGTAGAAAGGCCCATCGTTGTCCCAAGGAGTGGTTGGTAGTCTCCAACTGCTGACCTTGGGGTGAGTGGTCCAACTCTGCCACCAGGTCTCCTCATTATACACAGGATCCTATAAATTTATTGTTTTCCTAGAAGGAGCCTAAGTCCATAATATAAAAAAATATTTTTGGACATCTTTATGAAAGTCATGCAGATTAAATTTTATTATACATGTATAATAGAAATGCACACTTAACATATAAATATACATTTTATGGTATAAACATATAAGCATAATATACCTATACTGCAAGTCCCTAAATGGCTGTAAGACGGTAAGTGTGTACCTTCAGAATCTCTCAGTAATGCTTTTGTGTATATGATAGTAATTGTATTTACCTTGTATATATCCTTTTTTGAGATGATCACAGATGGGCTTTCGTTGCCATAAACAACCAGCCAACTCTACCTCCCATTCTGACAAAACAGCATTCCCACCCCACTCCCACCCTCCCTGAACGCTGGTCTCCCTGGGAAGGGTAGGGGGTGGTGCTGCTGCCTGCAGAGTTAGGGAGCAGCAATTGCCTAAAGGGGCTTTTTCTTTCTTCCCTTTTTCTGTTTTCAGGGAGATTCCCTCAAGCCCTTGTCCAGATGTTCATGTAGCACATGTGATGTTGGAGTCCTGACTTTTCAAATCTTCTTTTCTTTAGCAGAATGACTGGGTGGAGCAAAGGAAATGGTTAAGAGGGTATTACGGTTTCTTTCTTTTCTAAGCCGAGTTGAATCCAGCCAACATCAGCAGTGACCAAAGTCACTGCCATCTGTCAGCTGTGGGTGGCCCATACCAGCGGGCCTCTGCTCCCCATGGACAGGTAACGCACATCAGAAAAGCCACTGCACCACAGCTGGGGCTTATTGGCAGGCTCCCAAGAGAATCCACCAAAGAATCCGTCTCAGAGAGAGCACACCCGCCTGTTACTTGGAGCTGGTATCTCTGGAGCTCGGGCCTGGTGCATCTGGGTCGGAAAACTCAAGAAAGCATTCCAATGGCACAGGCCAAATGAACATACTTTTCTGAAGCACAATCCGCTACCCTAAATGGAAAGACGTTTTAAAAGAGAAAAGACCCAAACCACACACGCCCAAACCAACTCATTTCTCCCGTAGGCCAAATGAAATAAAATGGTCTGTCGTGAAGCAATTTGAATTTAAGTGGTGGCCTTAAAGGAGGGGTACCTGCCCAAGAGAAAACTGTTCCTGAACTCAAAACTTTGAGTCACCGTCGACTCATAGTGGCCCTATCAGACAGGACAGGGCCACCCTTGTGAGTTTCTGAGCCTGTAGCAGGAGTAGAAAGCCCCATCTTTCTCCTACAGAGTGAATGACTGGTGGTTTGGAACTGCTGATGGAGGGTCCCAGCCCTGTGCAGTATTATAACAGAGTTAAACAGGCTATCACTGCAATTAGTAAACACAGGTGGAACCCGGTTACACTTCCTCTTCTTTAGAAATGCATAGATTACCAGGAGGAGGAAGAAGAATGATAGGATCGAAAAAGAAGAAAAGAAATTAAGGACCTGCCTTATACATAGTCAAAATATAGTACAATTTTATGTCAGGCTGGTAGAAACAGATGCTCATGGTTTTTTCAAAAGTCGTCTGTTACGGAGTGATTTCGATGCACGGAAGAATCTCAAGGCTTCTTCACAGTGCACTGTTCCTCACCAACACTCCAGAGAGCTCCACATACTCGGTTTCAAATGTAAACAGTGGCTGCGGTTATAACAATATTAGGAAACTTGTAAAGAATTGGGGCGAGTGAGGGAAATGGAGAAACTGTTCTTGAAAAAGTCTCTGAGGTACCAATGGGGAAGCCAAAGAGGGAAAAATTAGAGCAGTATTTGTCTTGCAGTCATTTAAGGGCTTATATCTATACACTCCCCCCTGTCTGGAGTTTTGCCCACACGCAGATGCAACATTGGGCAGGGGAAAGCTTCGCTTTGCTCTCAGACAAGCTTGGATTTAACTCCTTGGCTCAGCTCCTTACTGGTTGTATGATTCAGGGCAAGGTACTTCAGCTACCAAGTTTTAGAGTCCTCATCGACGTACGAAATGAAAGCTGTTAACACACTCCTGGGCAGGCCATTCTGACCCTTACGTAAGATTAGGTTAGAGTATGTTGAGCCCCGTGAAAGCCAGTCTTGTTTTAGTGTAGTGTAGTGTAGTGGTTGTGCATGGGGCAGCTAACCGCAAAGTCAACAGTTTGAAACCACCAGCTGCTCCGTGAGAGAAGGGTGGGGATTTGGGCTCCCTTAAAGATCGGCAGTCTCAGAAACTCACAAGGGCCAGGTCTGCCCTGTCCGAAAGGGTCATTATGAGCTGAGACAGACCCTACGGCAATGGGGTTGTTTGCTTGTTTTGGTTCTATGCTCAATAGGCAGGATCAGTACCACACGTGTTTGACACCATTTTCTGAGACACTGGTGGCTTTACCAAAATGGAATCTGCTCTCCTCTGTCCAGCATTCCTTTCTCTCTTTTCCTTTGCTGTAGTTTCCCTCCCTTTCCAATAACAATCTAAGAGCCCCCTGAAAGAGCCGATTCATTTTTAAACGTTCCTCTTCCCTCGTACAAGAGCAAAGCCTAAAGCAGGGGTCCTCCAACTTTTAAGACAGGGGGCCAGTTCACTCTCCCTCAGACCGTTGGAGGGCCAGACCACAGTTAAAAACAAAACTGTGAACAAATTCACTGGGGGCTCAGGATGAGTCGGCTGCGAAGCAGGAAAGGAAAGGCGGCAAAAGCACCCAGCGGCTGGATAAATGTCCTCGGCGGGCCGCATGTGGCCCACGGGCCGTAGTTTGAGGACTCTTGGAAAGTAGTTGCATTCAGCGGAGAACAGGTCTTCTCTAGGCTAGAGGAACTTCATAAGCCAGAGCCTTGATTTCTTGTGGCACGCTTCGTGTGCGCTGCATGATGAGTCTCAGTTTGGGTGGATTGAATCCACCCAGCACAGCAGCACAGAGGAGGAAAGGCCAGGCGGTCCCCACGGGGAAGGTTGCTGGGGCTGTGGGGTGCTGTCTAGATGGTTCCAACTCACAGTGACCCACTGTGCAGCACACGACAGAGTGAAGTATTTCCTGGTTCTGCACCACCAGCACAATCACTGCATCCTCTTTTTCCTCACCAAGCACAATGGCCTTCTCCGGGGAATGGGTCCTCTTGATCACGTGTCCAAGGGAAGGGAGACAAAGCATCTAATTGCACTTCTCCCCATCCTGATCTGCCCAAGCTTCAGGATCCCAGAGTCGGTTTAGGATTCGTCACCAACATGATGATTCAAATGCATCCATTCTTCTTTGGTCTTCTTCAATCCCTGTCTCTCACACGGACATGCCACGGCCCAGACGAAGGGACCTATGACACCTTTGCTTTCTATAACTGGAAAAAGATCATTTGTCTAATGTGATACAAATTATTTAATTCCCTGACTGCTGCTACCATAGGGACTGGCTGTGGGGTCAAGGGAAAGGAAATTCTCTTGTTGATTTTCATCTTGTCCCCATTTACCGCGATGTTCCTCCTTGGCCCAGTTGTGAGACTTTTTGCTTTCTTGATGCTGCTGTGCCGTCTTCTTCTTCAGTGAATAATTCAAGTTCTTTTTGTTTTCAGGGAGCAAGGGGCCATTGCCTGCTGCTCTCAGGTTGTTAATGAGCCTTTCTCCCGTCCCCATGGCACGTTCTTCTTCACAGCGTCCAGTGCCTCGGGTTCTTTGCTCAGCACCCAGACCGAGTAAGTCCAGTGAAAGAATTCAACCCCAACACACATCTTTCCTGCTTTTAAACCATCCAGCACCCCTTTCTTATATGTAGAAAATTAACTCTGGGTCTACGGATCAGTTCCGCACAAACACAATGAAGTTTTTCAGAATTTTCATTCTCCTCAATGCTCTCTATAGTCTTTATATAATCCACACTGTTAAATGCCGTTGCATCGTCAATCAAACACAGGTAAGTGCTTTTCTATTTTCCTCCAAGAGCCAGCTGATATTGGCAGTGATATCATATCCGCCAAGCTTTAACTCTGTCACTCATGGCTTCCTGAATGTAGATGTGTTTGTCAATGCAGGAACAAATCTATTGCTTTATGCTGTGTGTACCGCTAGTGGCTCATTTAGATGTTCCTGCTGTTGTTACGTGCTTTCAAGTCGGTTCTGAGGCATAGTGACCCTATGCACAACAGAATGAAACCCGGCCCAGTCCTGGACCATGCTCACAAGGGTTCCTCTGCTTACGCTGAGTGTTGGAGCCCCAGTGTCAATCCATCGCCTTGAGGAAGAAAACTCGATACATTTGAGTCGTGGTGCTGGCAGAGAATATTGCAAATGCCATGAGCTGCTAAAAGGACACATCGCGCTGTCTCGGACACATCTAGAGAGCCGATGGTAAATTCAGAGTGAGAAAGAGGATGAATCAATGAGGGGATGACCTTTCAACTGGTCTGTCTTCATTTTTAGAAACCTGTGTACGTATGCTATCTTTTGACCCAACATTCTCCCAAATTAATTGCCTGCCCCGAAGGCAATCGATCTGCTTTCTGCCTCCCTATCACTTTAAACTTGGCTGAGCTTTGTTTTCCTTATCCTCACCCCCCGCCCCCGCCCTTTCCAACTATACTTTAAAGAAATCAATCCTTCTCTTTAAACAATCACTTTGATTCAAAAAAGTAAAGAGTGCTATTGTTTAATTCACCAAGGACTGCATGCCACCCTTTAAGTATTTCACTTTAAAAGAAAAAAAAAAAGATAAATCTCTGTAAGACTCATGTGACCAGAACAGCTCTTGAGAGCTGAGAGTTTGGATGAGGAGTTTAAGGGCAATGGATGCAAATGAAGAGGGTTATAGCAAAGTAAGCAGCGATCCGAAGAAGAGTTCAAGCAAGGCCACCGGGCAGCAGGTGCTGACGTTGTTAAAGGAGAGCCAGCTTCCCTGTGTGCATTGTCACCAGACATGAAATGAAATGAGACTGGAAAGACACAAGGGAATCGTGCTGAATAGCTGCCCTTCCAAATTCCCCCTCCTGCCCAAGGTTTTTCTATTTCCTTCCTATTCCTAAGGTTACCTGTTCCTTTTGGGATGAGATGCTCCAGAAAGAAAGCCACGTGCCTGTCCAAGGACATATTTTAAGTGATGCTTAATGGTACTTACAACTCAACACTGACACCCAACCAAACGAACAGCCCAAATGCACTGCCGCTGAGTCACTGTCAGCTCAGCGTGGCCCTATGGGACAGAGTAGAACTGTCCTGGGGGTTTTCCCCGGAGGAGAAAGCCTCTCTCTCCGGTAGGTGACTGGTGGTTTTGAACTGCTGATTTTGGGGCTGGCAGCCAGAGCCCTACCAGGGTTCCCTTGGGCCACCCTGAAGACCTTGGAAACAGTCGCTGCCTGTGGGTCCTTTGTGCTGCATAGTGAGCGATGCTGGTCCGAATGGAACCGCCCTGGTGGGTTTCCGAGGTCACACGTCTTTACAGGGGACGAATGTCTCAGGTTTTTCCCTCTGAGTGGCTGGGGTGTTTGAAGTCGTTAGCATAACATATACCCTACCGCACTACCCAGGACTCCTTCCTTTTACTTGGCAGTAGAAGCCAATAGCTGTTGCATTGATTGTGACATCATGTGGCAGTATCATATCAGAGCTGTGTTCCAGAAGGTTTCCCGTGGATGATTTTTTTTTGAGGGGGTGGGAAGTGGGGTAGAGGGAAGGTCCTTTTCTCTGAGGTGCCTCTGAGTAGACAAAGTTGCTCCTTCAATATTCTGGTCATGATGAAAATGACAACTTGGGAAACCTTTGCCTGCCCTTCTAGCATGGATTACCGGCAGCCATTCAAATCTGGAGTCAAATCGAGACCTCCCAGGAGAAGTCCCAGTCTGAGGTGGAATGTCTGGTATTCTACCTCTTTTCCTTAAATATCTCTCCAGCCCCTTCCCTTTCATGTGTGTTTGAAGGAAAAAAAATAAAACAAATCTCCTCTACTGAAACGCTTCACACATTTGGCCATTCGGTGCTGCGCACGAAGCCGGACTAGCTCAATTTTATTTTTTGAAAGCTTGCACTGTGAACTCTAGAAGTCTAGAAGCCCATAGTAGCTGAGGTGGGTGGAAGCCGCCAGGCAGTGCCTCGCCTTTTTGGTGTGAATGATTATAAAATAAAAGACAAAGAAGGTGGCATGTCATTTTATAGGAGCCAAACACATGGTTTTTACCTCTTCCTTTGGGATGAACATTCCTTCCTTTAGAAACGAGGGTTGTGCCCCTGCTTGGGGATCCTGAGGAGGGTCGCTTTGATGTGAAAGAGGATCCTGCTCCAGTGACGGATGCCGCAACCAGTGTGGGAAGAGGAGGAGCCTCCGGGAACAGGAAAGGGCATTGTCCGAAGAGGGGTTATTTCATCCCTTTCTGTCGTCACTCGGGCTGTCTGGTTTACTTCCTCCCCAGGCTGGTGGGAGTCGGAATGGGAGAGCCCTTTGTTCGTGAGGTCAAGAACAAGACTGCCCATTTTGTGAGGTGGTCGGGGCTGAACTTTCCGATTTTACATTGCACACACAGCGACCTATTTAAGAATACTTCCACTGGCTGGGAAGTGAAAAACGGACCCACCAATCAACGGATGGGGCTACGTAACATCACACCACTCGCCGGGGCTAATGCTCTGAGGAGGCGCCTCAGTGGACCCACGCTTCAGGCTTTTTTATAAAAAAAACTCTGCAATTGTTGCCTCTAGCCCAGTTCCCTGCACGCATAGATTTTGGCTAAAATAGAATGGATTTTATTTTTAAAGTTTCATTTGTGAAAGGCATCCTGGTTGGGTCGAAGCACTGACAAATGCGGACGAGCGCTTCGAGGTGGGATTTATTGTCTCCCCCATCTTTCTTGAGGGTCTTCTCAGCACACAGCGGCCTGTGCTCTGTCACTCCTCCCCACACCCCCAGAACACGGAGGCCTGGATTTCTGCGGAATCTCCAGCCATGCCTCCAACATCTGGGAGCATGATGGTAGAGACTGGCTCCGGGCTGGTTCTGTCTGGCACAGACCCAAAGCCTCTGGCCACAATTGTTTTCACTGTGCTTAGCACGGAAGGGTCGACGAGTGCTTGTGAATGCTTTGTATTGATTCGTTTTTTTTAACGCCAGGCCCCGGTGTAACCATGTGAAGCAGAGGAAAAGTGTGTCCCGTGGGGTTTTGAATAGCTGAGTTTTCCCCCAGAGTGGATCATCAGGTCTTCTGAGGCCCCTCTGGGTGGGTGAATTTGAACTTTTTAGTTCCAGGTTGAGTGTATTAACCATTTGCTCAATCCCACAATTCCTTCCCTCCCTCCCTTGCTCATTCCCTCCCTCCCTCACTGCCATCAAGTCGACTCTGACTCATGGTGACTCTGTGGGACAGAATAGAGCTGCCCCCATTGTTTCTGAGACTGCAACTCATTGGGGGGAGCAGAAAGTCTCATTTTTCTCCCATGGAGCAGCTGGTGGTTTCTAACTGCTGACCTTGAGATGAGCAGCCCAACTCATACCCTGCGACACCACTAGGGATTCACTTCAGAATCCAGCAGGCTGATGACCAAGAGGCTTCACAAGAGCTGGGCATCTTCGCCCAGTCAGGGAACGGAAGGCTCCGGTTTAGCGACTACCTAAATAAGCTGCAGCTGTGGGTGGCTGCACTGTCCAGAGAGAGTACGCACGTCAACGCAGAACCAAAGGGAACCCCTTCGGATCAGTAAGACCCTGTAAGACCCACCTCTTCTCATGGACTCCTCAAGCCTCAGGCAGCCCTTTCTCATTATGTTAACTTGGTCTGAACTCTTAGAGGCACCATTAACTGATGCTGGCCTCCGTTCAGGTCTTCATTCTTCAAGTCAGCTTTTTAGGCTCACCAGGGAGATCAGAAGTAGTTGGGTTTTGTTTTTTGTTTTTAATCCAGAACATCAGAAGACAAAAAAGCAAGGCCAAAGCACTCTAGGGACCTGTACGCTGAACTGTAAGACAAGGTTGATTTTGTAAGATAATTCAATTCCACATGACAATCGTGCACGCCAGGACCTTCCACATGCAGCACCAAGCTAGACCAATTGTCACCAAGCTGATTCCGACTCATGGTGAGTCTAGGTACGCAGACTATCACTGGGTCCCCTGGGGTGTTTGTTCATGGCTCTGTGAGTTAGGAAACAGGTTGCCACACCTTTCTTCTGGGATGCCTCCGAGAGGGCTCAAATTGCCAAGCACTTAACTATTGACAGCATCCAGGGATGAACAAAATCGTTCTGGATCTCCCGGAGGAACCCCGGTGTCAGACTGGTTTATACACTCGCCTGCTCACTGCCACGTCTGCAGCTGGAATCCCTCCATCCCCACCCCACCTCTCCAAGGTAGAAGGATAAGGTTTTGTCACCCTTAAAAATTCACAGGTTGAGAAATCCACACTGGCAGTTCTATTCTATGCTCTGAGGTCACTACGCATTGGAATTGACTCGATGGCAGTGAGTCGCCCCCTCCCCCTTGGTGGATGCTTCAGGAGTTGACAGCTTCCTGAGCCACACAAGTTCTGGCATACTCCTCTGAACCTGCAGGGTGGACTCTGCAATTGCTACAGAAGAGATAGCAAATGACAGCGTGCCCCGTAAGAGAAGGAGTCATTGACTCTGGTCAGGAAGGTCTGGAATGTTCCCCAATGGGCTGACCATTCAGCCGGGCCTGGGGAGGTCATCCGTTGAGGTGGACATTGAGGTCCACAGTGCTGCGATTGGCCCAAGGTCAGAATCCAGTTCTATGCCATTGTCCCAGACTATTTCACTACTGCTGTCTGAATGTTACCAGGAAGATGTGATGGACTGTGAAATTGAGATTTTATTCTCAGCTTTATTTTACTTAAAAAAAAAAAATCCCAGGAATGAGGCAGTGGCAGAAATGTCCCACTTTTCTCATTTTGCATAATTTTGTATTTAAATTCTCACTATTGGGGACTTTCATAATAATGAGATTTATCCAGAGTCTTGCATCAGTTTTAAAGAAGGACTTTCATTCAGACGGAAATTTTCAAATAGAGCAACCATGCATTGAAATCCATTTATGTGCCCTATGTTTCTAAATGGCGTTTCCTGAATATTTGCTAATTACGAAATTATTTTCTCTGAGATTAAGTCCCCCTGGTTTTTCTGCTTATTGGAGTCAGTACCAAATGAATAGATAAGGCTAAATCTATTGCCTCCATGGAAATAGATTAAGAGGTTAAAAACTTAGGATTAGGATAATAGCTGTAGCATTAAACAGGAGGAAGTGGTCATAATGTGTGGCAATGGGTTTTTGCACTTGTCAGGCATGGGGATATTACACTGGGAGACACTTGGTAAATACTTTCTATTAATATTTCCTCCTTTCGAAATGATTTTCTGAGAAGTGTGTAAAGCAAAAAATTAGCATTTCTGCTTGGAGAATTCAGGAGAGAAAGAGTTCACATATCTACTTTTTTAAGTTTCCACTTAGAACCAATGCTTGCATCTAACCCTTGAGAAAGAAAGGCAAGGAAGAATATTCCAGACCCAGGGAACAAGATAGTAGCCGGCATGTGTGAGGGGTCCAAAGGTAGTTAAAAGATGGTTAGAGGCAGGCACAGGATTGCACAGGGCACTTTCAGAAGTCTGGGTTTTATTCTAAATTCAGGCAAGAACCATTGAAAGGCTTTTCTGAGTGGCATGCAATTTCTGTTTTTAAGAAGATGGCATGAAGGAAGGAAAGACGCTCCTCTTGTGAGATGTTATGAGTTGAATGATGTCTTCTCACCAAAAGATAAATTGAAGTCCTCATACATCTGGGAGCATGACCATTTCTTAAAATAATGTTTTTGCAAGAAATTTCCCAATAAATTAAACTGAGTGCAGAGCAGGAGGAATCATAATCTAATTGGAATGCTGTCCACACACAGATGAGTCACCAAAAGAAGACAGCCAAGTGAAGGTGCATCTATAAGCCAGAGATTTTCTGTAGCTACTAGGAGCTAGGAGGCATGGCAAAGTGGTGCAACTAGAAATGTGTTATGGCATTCCTTAAAAAGCTAGCAATGGCACTACCATATCACCCACCCATCCCACCAGTATGTACATATCCTAGGAACAGCAACAAAAATAGATTTCGACATCTTCATGCTCATCAAAAACTTCTTTTTTGGGGAGGGGCATCACTGCCCTTTAGTGGGAGTGGAAGGCCCAGCCTTGCTCTTGTAGAGCTGCTGCTGGATTTGAACCGCCAACCCAATGGGCTGCAGTCCTGCGCTCAACTACCATGCCACTGGGGCTCAGCCCCGAAAACTTCTTTACAACAGCAAAAAAATGGAAACCACTTAAATGTCTTTTAATGGATTCATGGGAAAGCAAGATGTAGTACATACATACAATGGGATACTACAAAACCATCAAGAGCCATGAGAAATCTGCAAAATATCTCACATCATGCATGAATATGGAGGACATTCTGCTAAAAGAAATAAAGCAAACACCAATGAATAACTATTGTGTGAGACCATGGTTATAAAATGTCAAGAATAGGTTTTCCTGGAGACTTTGAAAGAACATGGTCCTGCTAACAATTGACATTTGGACGTCTAGCCTTCAAAACAGAGAAAATAGATTTCAGGGGATGAGCCACGGTGGTGTAAGTGGTTGAGTGCGGGACTGCGGCCCGCGGGCTTGGCGGTTCAAATCCAGCGGTGGCTCTCAGGAACAGCTCCCATGACCACCAGAGGGTAGTGATGCTCCACCCCCAAAATAAATAAACAAAATTAAATTTAAAAAAAGAAAAGAAATTTCTATTTTTATAAGTGGTACAGTTTGTGATATTCTGTCATGGCAGCCCCAAGAAATAAACAGAGAGTTCATGACAAGATTGATAGCAATTGTCTTCAGAATTCATCCTAGTCTAGCCTGTTTCTCTTGTAGAATGATAGATTGCTAAGATCACTAAATCCTTGAAGCATCTCCTTTCTACACAGGGGCTCTTTAGCTGTTCTAGTTTTTCCTACCATTTCCGCCACCCTCCAGCTCATTTCCTTCCATAACACCTGCCTACCCTGGGGTCGGCTCTCTGCTCCTTCATCATCTTTACCATTCTAGCCAGTGGCTTTCCCTGTTGGAGGAAACAGGCTCTCAGTCAAATAAGTCACTCTGGAATTCCTGGGTGGTCTGACCTGATGTAGTTTAGGGGTCCCAGATTCCTTAGATTCTCAAGAGATAGTCTTGCTCTGCCCATTTTATTGGCCTTATTATTTAAGGAAGTTGGAACGTCTCCAGGAACTGGTCTGGTGTTACAGTTGAGTATCATCACAGTTTGTTTGTTTGTTTGTTTGTTTGTTTTTCCCCTCTCCCCTCAGCAGGTGCTGAGCCCCGGTGGCATAGTGGTTGTGTGTGGGACTGCGGCCCCACTGGGTTGGTGGTTCAAACCCAGCAGCAGCTCTCCAGGAGCAAAGCTGGGCCTCCTCCTCCCACCAGAGGGCAGTGATGCCAAAAAAACAAAACAAAACAAAACAAACAAACAAACAAAGGATCAGCAGGCACCTCAAGATTAGGCACAGAACTATGACACTCAACTAACTCTGCTTCCCTTCAGTATGGCTACCCTCCAAAGGTCAGGCAAAACGTTTTCTTCTTTCTTTTTGTAAAAATAATTTTATTGGAGGCACTTATCATAATCCATGCATTCATCCACTGTGTCAAGCACATTTGTACATATGTTGCCATTATCATTTTCAAAGTATTTCTTTCTACTTGAGCCCTTGAGATCAGCTCACAATTTTCCCTCTCTCCCTCATGAACCTTTGATAAGATATATATTATTATTTTCATATCTTACAGCATCCTCTATCTCCCTTCACTCACTTTTATGTTATTCGTCCCCCTGGGAGGGGGTTATATGTTGATCTTTGGGCTCGATTCCTCTTTTCTCCTCCTTATCCTCTTCCTATCTCTATTCTCCTTATTGGTCCTGAGGGGGTTTATCTGTCCTGGATTCCCTGTGTTTTGGGCTCTTATCTGTAGGTACATATTCTGGTCTAGTCAGATTTATAAAGTAGAATTGAGATCGTGATAGTGGGTGAAGGAAGCATTGAAGAACCAGAGGAAAGTTGTGTGTTTCATCAGTGCTATACTGCACCCTGACTGGCTCATCTATTTCTTATGACCCTTCTCTAAGGGAATGTCCAATTGTCTACAGATGGGCTTTGGGTCTCCACGCCACAGACCACCACCCCCTTCACCTTGCGTATGATTTTGTTCTGGATCTTTGACGTCTGATACCTGATCCCCTTGACACCTCATGGTCACACATGCTGGTGTGCTTCTTCCATATGGTCTTTGTGGTTTCTCAGCTAGATGGTGGCTTGTTTATCCATTTCCTTCTTTCATTTGTGTGGAACTTTTTACCTTGATCCTGCCGCAGCCTACATCTGATTTTCATCATTTTTCTTTCCTAAGAGAACCCAATACCCTTGTGATTTGCTAAATTATAGGATCACTTGTGAATTTTCATTAACCTCAACACACATAACACAGGACGGTGTTCACATGTCCAGTGGTTGAGTTCCATTGACAAAATAGTTTCTGTGACTACACTCATTATATGCTTTGTTTTAATATTGTTGCTAGCTGTCATCAAGTCCGTTCTGACGCATAGCAAGTCTCGGTACAGCAGAATGAAACCCTTCCTGGTCCTCCATCACCTTCATAATTGTTCTTATGTTCGAGCCCATTGTTGCAGCCCCTGTGTCCGTCCTTCTTGTGAAGGGCTATCCTCTTTGTGGATGCTGTCACTGCCAAGCATGATGTCCTTTTACAGGGGCTGATCTTTCCTAATAAGATGTCCAAAGTAAGTGAGCTGAAGTCTCTTCATTCTTACCTCGAAGGAGAAGGCTGGTTCTACTTCTTCCAAGACAGCTTTGCTTGTTCTTTTGGCAATCCATGGTACTTTCAATTCCCCCCACATTGTAATTAAAATATATTGATTTTTCTTCATCCTTCCTTATTCCATGTCCAACTTTCTTATGCATATGAGGAGAGTGAAAATACCATGGCTTGGGTCAGATGCACCATAGTCCTAAAAGTACCCTCCCTGCTGTTCAACATTTTAAAGAGGTCTTGTGCAGATTTATCTAATGTAGCTTATCTTTTTTTTTTTTTTGGTTTGTTTGTTTGTTTGTTTGTTTGTGGGCATCACTGCCTTCCGGTGGTTGTGGGTGCTACCCAGCGCTGCTCCTGAGAGCTGCCGCTCAATTTGAACTGCCAAGTCCGCCGGCTGCAGTCCCACACTCAACCACTTACGCCACTCAGGCTCAGCCCGTAACTTGTCTTTTGACCTCTGGCCTGCTGCTTCCATCAGCATTGATTGTGAGTCCAAACAAGGTAAATCATTGACAAAACTTTTCATTTCAAAATCTTTCAAAACTTTTCTCCATTGGTCCAGTTGTGAAGATTTTGATCTTCTTTATACACAGTTGAAATACATACTGGAGACTGTAATTCTTTCCCCTCATCAGCAAATGCTTCAAATAAACAAATACTTATTATTAATGCTTCAAATAAGCAAATGCTTCAAATAAGGATAAATAAGTGCTTATCCTTATTTTCAGCAAGCAAAATTTTGCCATCTGCCTATCTTAGGTTGTTAATAAGCCTTCCTCTAACCCTGATGGCACAACCTTCTTCATATAATCTAGATTCTTTGATTAATTGCTCAACATACAGATTAAATAAATATGATCAGAGGATCCAATCCTAACACTCACAGCTTTCCCAATTTTAAACCTGCAGTATTTTCTTGTTTTGTTCTCACAACTGCCTCTTGATCCAAGTACAAATTCCACATGACCACACTAAGTGTTCTGGGCTTTCCATTCTTCTCAAGGTTGTTCATAGTTTGTGGTGATCCACATAGTTGATTGCCTTGGCATAGTCAATAAAACACAAATGAATATCTTTCTGGTATTCAGTTTTCAGCCAAGGTCCATCTGACATCAGCAATGATATCTCTTGTACCATGTCATCTTCTGAATCCAGCCTGAACCATTGGCAACTCCTTGCAAATGTACCACTGCAATCACTGTTGGATGATCTTCAGCAAAATTTTACTTGCATCTGTTACTAATGATGTTGGTTTTATAATTCCAACATTCTGTTGGGTCACTTATTTTTCTATCAAAATGCTTATAAATATGAATCTCTTCTGGTTATTTGGCCAAATAGCTATCTTCCAAATTTCCAGATCTTCATCAGCTTGTTGAAACACTTCAATAGGTATTCCATCCATTTTTGGAGCCTCGGTTTTGGCTAATGCTTTTAGTACAGTTTGACTTTTTCCCTTTAATATCGTTGGTTTCTGCTCATATGCTACCTCCAGAAATGGTGGAATGTCAACTAACTTTGCTTTATATTCACCGCTATACCTTATACCTATATATATGGGCATATTTCTCTATGACTTTGCTCACTTGTTTAGCATTAGCTATAGATCTGATAAAAAATTATTGTGTGTTATTATTGTGGTTGCAGGACTGTATCTGTTATTGAATTTATTCATGTTGCCCTTTGTTTTTGCCCAATTCTCTTTTTTCGTCCTTTGCCTTCATCTTGCTGTGCTGATTTTCCCCATATTGTGTCATGTCATGTCAATTCACTAGAATTAATTCCTTTCTACTCTCTCTGTGTCCTCCCCCTTTTGGGAAACAGAATGCTTCTTTTTGCATGAAAACCTGTTCTTCACATTCTTTAGTGATGTTCTATGCAATAGCTATACTTTTTTGTTTGATCTATTTCATTCAGCAGAATATATGACATCTTCATCCGTGTTGTTTCACGGATTCATGATGCTTCTGTATTGTTGTGTAGGCTTCCATTGTATGTACGTATGACAGTTTGTTGACCTGTCCATCCACTGATGGACATTTAGGTTGTTTTCATTGTTCTGTTATTTATTTATTTGGGGGGGACATCACTGCCCTCTGGTGAGGGGAGGAGGCCCAGCTTTGCTCCTGGATAGCTGCTGCTGGAGTTGAACCATCAACCCAGTGGGCTGCAGTCCCACGCACAACTACTATGCCACCGGGGCTCAGCCCCTCATTGTTCTGTTATTGTAAATAAGACTTCCATGAACATGTGTCCATGTCTATTCACATCACTGCTGTTTTTCCATAAGATCTATACCAGAGGTGTTCACATTTTTCAGCATGTGAGCTACTTATAAAATGATCAAGTCAAAAGGATCTACTAGCTACAAAAATGCAAAACATTTATCTATTACATTTATTCATAAATACATTGAAAATTCTTTATATGGACAATGTATGTATTTTGCATAACCTCATGAGGCCATATTGCACAACACAATACAATTAACTATGTACATTTTTTATTATTACCTGAGTTTACTCTGAAGACTAGCACTGAATGGAATGAGACAGGGCTGCATAATCCGGACAGTAGCTGCTGACAGCCAACCTCAAGCACACTTCCAAATGATCATCAGTCGTGGCGGAACGGTACTTGGACTGAATGATTTGGATGTGGGAAAAGGAGGACTCACATAAATAAGTAGAGTAAAATGCAGTAAAGGAAGTAGCACATTTTCTTGTGTTTGGGTACTCTCCCTCTGTTAGTAAGTTCCAGAAGTGATCATGTGCTCTGGACTACAGCTGAATGTTGGCTTGTAGTCAAAATCTCCCATTCCCTATGAAAGTGATCTGTGTTTGTTTTCTTACTCCAGTTCCCTCACTCCTTTTGATACCTTTTCTTATGTTTAAGAGAGAGAGAGGGGGAGAGAGAGAGAGAGAGAGAGAGAGAGAGAGAGAGAGAGAGAGAGACAGAGAGAAAAGATCTAAAGATTGGCAATAACTTAGCTTGTCAGTTTTGATGCACTTAGTGCAGTTGTTTGTGCATGCGTTTGATACCTAAGATTGCATCTGATTGGCTGTGTTGTGTATCAGTTAAGTGATGGGACTGGTGATAGGCTTACGTCTATTTTTTTTAATGCCATATGATCTACCCACCCTACATTTGTGATCAAATAGTAGTTCACGATCAACATAGTTGAGCACCCCTGATCTATATGTACAGGTGGGATTGCTGGATCGTGTGACATTGATAACTTTTAAAGGAAATTCCAGATCATGTTTCATATACTATATGTAAGCATTACAGTCTCTCTATAACCTTATCAGCATTTGTAGTTCTCAGTTTTTACTATTCTCAATGTCATTATTATTGAGGTGAGAGAATCTCATTATAGTATTTTTTTTCTTGCATATCTCTAGTGGCTAGTGATGGGAGGAAGCATCTTTTTCCTGTGCTTGTTAGTCACCCAAATATCTTCTGTTCATGTCCTTATCCCACTTTTAAATTGGATTTTTTTATCGTGGTGTTGCTCAAGTGTTGAAGCCTCCATAAAGTTCAGAGATTAGATATTGATCATGTGTCTACCTACAGAATGAGATGCCATTTTCTTCTTCCTTTTTTTAAAAAAATGAATCATTTTATTGGGGGCACGTACATCACTTATCATAATCCATACATACATATATTGTACCAAGTACCTTCCCATGCCTGTGCTGAGCACAGGCATTTAATTTTTAGGATATTCCAATCATTGAGAATGCATCTTCTGCTGTTTGTGTATTATTGGTTATACTTGGTGTCACACTTATACTGCATGTTAGAGTCCCTAGTGCTGTCTTCCAAGGTTCTATGGCTTAGGTTTGACTTGCTGACCTTAGGTTTTGTGTGTGGCGTCAAGTATCGACATTGTGCAAGCCTTACTATCCATGAGCATGTGATGTCTTGCGAGGTATTTGACTTTCTCGCAATAGTGTTTTCCAGTTTGCTTTGTTTTACAAAGAAATTTACAATTGTAATTAGTTTTTTTCTCTAAGTATTTTATCTTTTTTGGGGGAGGGCACTATTTTCTTTAGTTTCTTTTTAGAGTTCTGCTAGTGTAGAGAAAACCAACTTTTTAAAAAAAATGTTGATCTTACATCTGTCATTTTGTTGAAATCCCTCATTAGTTCCAGAAGCTTTTTTTGGTGGAATTTCTGGAATTTCCTATATATATATATATATATATATATATATATATGATCATGTCGTCTTCAAATAAGAATAGTTTTACTTCTTTCTTATCAATTCACATGCCATTTATTTCTTCCTGTATTAGGGTTTCCAGTATTATACTGAACAAGAGTGGTGGGGCAAAAGAAAGGTAAAAGGAAACAAAGGAATGATCCAGGAAGCAAAGCTATGATACAGGTATAAGCATAGGTGTGTACATATATAAATACATTAATTCATAAAAATAGAAGCATTGGCCTATGTACATATATTTACAATGCAATATATCAAGGTAGTTGATGGGATTAGATCCTCTGCTCATGTCCTCTCTCAATGCAAGAACACTTTGTTGTAGCAATCTGGCATTCTGTGATGCTCACCTGCCCTCCCTCCCGCCCTCCCCCCTGCCCTGGCCCAATCACTGAAGACAAACCGGGTGCATTTGCCAGTCCGCATATACTAGATGAACAAATTTCATAGACATGCATATGGATATAAGGAAAAGGTTTATATAGAAGAGGAACAGGACATTGGGAAAACATCCCAGCCCAGTCCAGTTCAAAGTTATAAGTACAATATTAACCCATATGCCCAATATCAGTCTATAAAGTCTCCTTCCGACTCACGAAGTCACAGGTCAGTGGGTGCAAAGTCCCGGCGCTGGCAGGGGTCTCTACATGGCACCTCATTTCCAAGGCTCAGGGTCCATCAACAGCATTCTGTGGTGGAAGAAGGAACTCATCACTGGCAGAGGTCTCTATGTGGTCGCCCCAGCTTCAGAGGTCTGGCTCCATCAGGGCAAAGCCATGTGGTCTCTCTGCCAGCTCCTCCAGCTTCTCAGACGCTGCCATTTGTCTTGTCCGTGATTCATCGTCTAAGACTAATTCCCAACAACTGGGGAAGATAGCTTCTTATCTTCATGAAGGAAATGTCACGAGATTCCCCAGAAGTCTCAGGAGAAAGCCATGCCCACATAGAGGCCTCATTGGCTACTCAATGGCTATCTCCAGATTAACAGGCTAGACTCCACCCCTACATTTCAATCATAAAATTAACATAGCACACGACTGCCACAGTGCATAAGTAAATGTGGTAAAGAAAGTGGATGGTGCCTGGCTATCAAAAGATATAATGTCCAGGGTGTTAAATGTTTGACATTAAACATGCAGCCATTTAGCAGAGAAGCATACATGGGAAGAGGCACACCAGTCTGTGTGATCATGAGGTGTTGATGGGATGTGGGTAACAGGCATCAGAAGACAACAACAACAACAACAACAAAACATATTGTTGAGAATGAGGGGAGTTGGAGCAGAGACACCCAAACCCATATGTATACAATGGGACATGCCCTCACAGAAGGGTTGCAAGGAAGGAATGAGTCAACCAAGGTGCAGTGTAGCACCAATAAAGCACAATACTTCACTGGTTCCTTCAGGCTTCTTCCCTGCCATTATTATGACCTCAGTATTGTCTTTCACTGCACACGAGGTCAGAACATGTGCATAGATATGAGATAAGAACTCAGGACACACAGAATCCAAGAACAGGAATGGGAGAAACAATACCAGGAGGGAAGGGGGAACGTGGGGAGAGAAGGCAAGGAGGAAGAGGGAACCAATAACAATGATTGACATATAACACCACCACTCCCACACTCCCATCAGAGTGGGGTCAGTTTAGGATATGAAAATAAAAGGGGGAACCCCTTTCAGGGTTTTACATATGACCTCCTCTCTGGGGTATGGATAGCAGGGAAGTGAGTGAAGGGACACATATTGGACAGTGTACAATAAGAAAAAGTAATAACAATTTGTAAATTATTAAGGATTCCTAGGGGAGGGGAAGAGGGGAGAAAGGGGAAATATGGGGAGCTGGTACTGGGGGCCTATGTGGAGGGAGGATGTTTTGAGAGTGAGGATGACAACAAGTGTGCAAATATGGCCTGCATACAATTGATGTATGGATGGATCGTGATGGGAGTTGTATGAGCTCCCAATAAAATGATGTATAAAAAAAAGGAAGGGGAAAGAGGAACTTATACCAAAGGCTCAAGTAGGAAATATTTGGAAATGAAGATGGCAACATATGTACAAATATGCTCAATATAAATGAGGTATTGAATGTTGTAAGAGCTGTAAGAGCCCCCAATAAAATCACTGGAAAAAATAATTTATAGTTTATCAAGGGGTCATAAGGTGGAGGGAGAGGAAAAAGAGACACTGATATTAAGGACTCCATAGAAAGTAAATGTTTAGAAAATAATGATGGGTATATATAGACACACACAAATATACTTGATACAATTGATGTATGCATTGTTATGAGCTGTAAGAGCACCCAATAAATGATCTTTTAATTAAAACAAATAAAACAATCAATCACACACAGACCAAGAAAAAAAAGAAAAAAACCCTATGGAACACTTCAACTCTATTCTGTAGGATAAGCAATTTGACATGGACTCAATGGCAGTAGGGTGATGAGGATGCTGATGCTGATTCCTGAAGGGTATTAGTCTATAATTCAAGCCTTTAGTGATGTCTTTGCTTAGTTTTGGGTTCAGGGTTCTACTGGCTTCACACAGTGGATTCAGGAGTATTCCTCAGAAGTGTCTACTATCATGCATACAACTAATTTTTTATATGGGTCAGTTGCATCTTTTCTCTCCCTTTTTTTCCTATCAATTTGGCTAGTGTTTTGTCAATTGTATTGACCTTTTTAAAGACACAACTTGTAATCTAGTTAATTCTTCTTAGTTTGATTCTTTAAAATTAGGTTTCATTTATTTCTGCTCTAATCTTTATTATTATTCTCTTAGAGCAGCTATGAACTTATTTAGTTGCTCTTTTCTGTTGATTCAACTTGTGGGACAAAGATGCTGATTTTGTTCTTTTCTTGTGTTTTCTTTTTTTTTTTTGGGGGGGAGGCATCTCTGCCCTCTAGTGGTCATGGGAGCTACCCAGTCTTGCTGCAGCTGGATTTGAACCTCCAAGCCAGTGGGCCGCAGTCCCGTACTCAACCACTATGCCACTGGGGGTCAACCCCTTTTCTTGTATTTTCATGTAAGCATTTACTGCTATAAATTGACCTCTGAGTACTATTTTTGCTTTGCCCCTGAGGTTTTGGTATTTTGTGTTTTCATTCTGATTTGCCTCTAGGAACTTTTCAATCTCACTTTAAATTTCTTCAAATAACCAGTGATTTTAAGGAATACTATTTTTCAGGTTTCATGTACTTTGCACAGCACCCTTCTCCCCACTCTCACCATGCTTCCTGTTATTGATTTCTAGTTTATAATGTTACGATCAGAGAACATGTTTTGTACTATTTCTGCGTACAAATTGAGTTCTGAACTTACTGAGGCCTGTTTTGTGAGCTAAGATAATGTCTGCTCTGAAGAATGACCCATGTATGTTGGAGAAGAACGTGTACTCAGGATAGAATTTTTTTTTTTTTTGGCATCACTGCTCTCCGGTGGTGGGAGTAGGAGGCCCAGCCCCACTGCTGGAATTGAACCTCCGTCCCAGTGGGCCGCAGTCCCGCGCACAACCACTACGCCACCGGGGCTCAGGCCAGGATAGAATTTTTGACCCCTCTCTCTAAGCTGTTTCTTTTTTTGCCATCTTAAATAAAATGAATACTCACCAATTCATTCAAACTAAAAACCGAGTAGTCATTGTTGATCACTTCCTTTTTCTTCATCTCTGTGTCAAAATATCAGCTCACAGAATACACAGAACATACCCACTCAAACGTTTTTATAAGTACAATTCTGTAACATTATTTATGTGGGCTGCCATTCTTGTTTTTCTACCTTTGCTTCACCATGATTGGTGTGGACTCATCGCCCTCTCTAAAGTTGCCTCATCTCTGTTTTGAAGTTGACAATACGATGTCTTATGGATAATGCTTTAAGACAATGCAATATTCATGAACACTTTCTTTACTAATTTAGCTTAACACTTGCTTAGTTTAAAGATGGTTTCATGGTTTATGAAATAATTTTCCATGGTGGACCACTCATGATCCTCACAGCAGTCCTAATGCTTACAAAAAATGTAATTTATATTATGTCTCTTTTCTATCATTTCAATAAATTAAATTAAAATAAAAACTCTAAGCTAACATAGAATTAGATAAAGTAAATCCAACTGTGTTGAAAAAGTGAGTTATATTCTTTTGCAGCAGGTTTTTTAAAAAATTAAAAACAACAATAACAAGATGCTTTGACTCACTTTCCACCTGACTCACCTTCAGCAGCATAAAAAACAGAGTGCTTACCCTCTTCCACTTTAATCAGGATTGAACTTACCTGGGGCAAGCAACCATCCAAAGTCAGTCAACCACAGCAAACGCTATAACACAGACACAGTTGATTATGACCTTGCAGACTAAGCACGGATTTACAGTTAGTTATATGTTGGGACATGCAGTGCATTCAGAAGGCTTGCACAAACTATATTTTGATGACAGATATGTTTGTAGAGTGAATCCATTTAGGCTCAACTCAGTGGTTTAGTCACAATTGGTTATTTGATGCCTTATCACTCCCCAGATCCCCCTCTTTCTCCAACCTTACCATGTCAACACAATCTAAAGGGACTCTGTGTCTTTCCTTTTCCAGTTCTTATTTCATGATGACTTCTAATAAGTGGTCAGTGGTCCATGCTATCTCTGTCCCTCTATCCATAAAATCAAAATAATGATTCTCTCCCTCATTTTTTCTCTCCCTATTTCTGAGACTCAACTTACAAAAGTTCTTGGACCCCTTCTGAGATTTTATTTCTCCCAAAGTAATTTAATTTATTTTTCTTGTTATTGAGAAGATACAGATGCAAATATGTAACAATTCAAAGATTTCTACATGTACAACTTGGTGAAATTATTATATTCTTCTAGTTGTGCAGGCGTTTTTACCATTGCAAATTACCCATACCATTAATGGAAGTTCATTACCTGTGAAATTTTTTTACTTAATCATTTCAATTGCTGTTGCCAATTTGAATCCATTTAGTTCTGAGAAGAGCACAATGTTCAAGGCAGAGATTTATCACAAGTTAAGCTAAACTACTGTCTGATTTTTAACAAGACTTCGGTGGTTATTTTGGTTTAAGGTATAAAGTCTCAGGGCAATAGTTTCAAGTGTCAATCCAGTCGGCATGCATTCAATCAAGTGCTTCATGGTCAGTTTTACCTAATGTCACTCAGTGTTCTCAATAGGACACAACCAGAAT
This sequence comes from Nesogale talazaci, assembly GCA_004026705.1. Lineage (NCBI taxonomy): Eukaryota > Metazoa > Chordata > Mammalia > Afrosoricida > Tenrecidae > Nesogale > Nesogale talazaci. The sequence goes on along the minus strand of PVJH01002339.1, from coordinate 84,775 downwards.
AAGTTATACACCATCATCCATGACCCTGGTGTGGAACCCTGGTGACATAGTAGGTAATGCATAGGCTGCTAATCACAAGGTCGGCAGTTCAACTCACCAGCCCTCTGTGAGAGAAAGATGAGATTTACAGTCTCAGAAACCCACAGGGTTTGATGGATGGAATCACTATGAGTCAGAGTAAGCATGAGTTTGACTTTTGGTTTTGTTTTTCTCATCACCAGAGGGGAACCTAGATACTGACTACTTCTAGATCCATTCCCACTATCTACATCCCTCCTCAGTCTTTATGCTCATGGGCTTGTGCTGTTAGTGTTGTAACTCTCCCCCACGAAACTGTAAGTTCCATTAACTCAGGGGCCTTCATGGGGGTGGAAGTATGGGTGAGAACATGAAGCAGAGGCTGATTTTGTCACCGGGACAATCCCATGTGTGTCAGATGAGAACCAGGCTCCATCAAGTTTTCTGTGGTTGATTTTTGGGAAGTAGACAACTTGAACTATCTATTGAGGTGCCCCTGGTGGATTTGAACCACCAACGTTCAGTTATGAGTCCAGCAGGAGCACTTTAAATGTTTGCACCCTGTTACTCATTAATCCTAGTCAGAAAGTCATTTTCATTTCAGTCAAGAACTAAAGGCACATGCGCGACTTTAGTACAGTGTATTAGCCCCATTGTCAGACTGAGAGTTGATCACTTGTGGCGGTCATGTACTGGATGTTACTTTCAAGATTGGAAGTCTAGGGGTGGAGTCTAGCCTGTTGATCTGGAGATAGCCAATGAGACCTCTGTGGGCATGATTTCTCTGAGAATTCTGGAGAGTCTCATGATATTTCCCTCATGGAGATAAGAGACCATCTCCCTAGTTGTCGACTAACAAGACAAGATGGCAGCGTCCGAGGAACTGGAGGAGCCAGAGGAGAAGCCACATGGCCTTCCCCTGACCAGACCTCTAAAGCCAGAGTAGCCACAGAGAGACCCCAGGCCAGCACTGAGATGCTTTTGCGGCTTCTACTGCCACCAGACACACAAGACTCTGCACCCACTGGCCCATGACTTTGAGTCAGAAGGGGACTTTATGGGCTGCTGTTGGACATATGGGCTAACATCGGACTTGTGACCTTGGACTGGACTGGGTTGGGATGCTTTCTCAGTGTTCCATTCCTCTTGTATATAAACCTTTCCCTTATGTCCATATGCGTGTTTATAAATTTGTTTCTCTAGTCTATCCGGACTTACACATCACTATAAAATGAAGAAACCCAATCCCGCCAAACTCAAAGCAATAACCCTGTTATATGGACTCTAAACTCCTCATCACTGTCCACATTACCCCTACTGACTGGGGACATAAGTTAAGAATGAGTTTTCTTAAAAAATCATTTTATCGGGGGTTCATGCAATTCTTATCACAATCCATACGTCCATCCATTGCCTCGAGCACATTTGTATATATGTTTCCATCATAGTTTTCAATGCATTTTCTTTCTACTTGAGCCCTTGGTATCAGCTCCTTATTGTTTTCCCTCCCTTCCTCCTTTATGAACCCTTGATAGTTTATAAATTATTATTATTATTTTTATTGTTGTTTTTGTTGTTGTTTTTGTTTTTGGGGGGGGCATCACTGCTCTCCAGTGGTGGGAATAGGAGGCCCAACCCCACTGCTGGAATTGAACCTCCGTCCCAGTGGGCCACAGTCCCACGCACAACCACTACGCCACCGGGGCTCAGCCCCTAAATTATTATTTTTTTCATGTCTTGCCCTGTTCAATGCCTCCCTTTACCCCCTTGCCTGTTGTCTATCCCCCTGGGAAGAGGTTATAAGTAGGTCATTGTTATAGATTCCCCCTTCTTCCCCCCTTCTTCCCCTTACCTTCATGGAATGGCTACTCTCAATATTGGTCCTGAGAAGTTTACCTGTCCTAGATTCCCTGTGTTTCCAGCTCTTATCGATACCCAAGTACATGCTCTAGTCTAGCCAGAATGGTAAGGTAGAATTAGGGTCATGATGAGGGGTGGGGGGAGGAAGCATTTAAGAATCAGAGGAAAGTTGTATGCTTCATTCAAGCTACACCGCACATTTTGTCAGTTGTTAAATTTAATTGTTGGCAAGCTTTTTTACACTCACCCTCTGCCCCACACCCTTGACTGCTCTGTTAATTGATCTTAGATTGTGGCAGTCACCACACTGGCTCACACGTTGAAAAACACAGGGGCGTCTGTAAGTGAATAGCATTCTATTGCTCTCCCTTTTAGGGATTAACTTCCATATCAGGTCAGCTGTGGAATCTCTTACCACATCTTTCCAACCCCCAAATTCCAAATAATTGGGGGTGGAGGGAACGATGTGTCATGGGTGATCCTGTCACCTCTGGCCTGAGTGGTGGGTGAGGCTTTGTGGCTGGAAAGACCTCGGGGTTAACAAACAGCATGGGGCCACATCTTTGCTCAAAGGTTCATCAACAAGATGAGCTTTGAATAGACCTGCTCCACTAATTGGTTATATTGGGTAACACAAACACAAGCACACATACATATCACACCCACACACACATATGCCCATGCAGCATTGGTTTTATGAAAATAGCTTTTAAGTTGATGTGAGTGGAGTTTTTACTCAACTACATAATACTCTGCCATTGGAATGCAAAACCCAATCTCCTAATTCCTATGCAGCGTGCCCATATTTTAAAATGAGAGATAATGAAATTTGATTTAGTTATAATAGTTGTTTTGACATCACTTTGGAATTATTAGACCTCTTGAAATTATTTGCAGCATTCTTCAGGTTTCTTTTCCCCCAAAACCAAGGTTTTAATTAATGTTGTTAGTTACTTGTGCCATGTTGGGAAAGGAAAGAGGTCTTTAGCTTTCCATCGAACAGCTGAGTTTTGGAAATGATCGCCAGGTGTAGAGTGGGTCAGACATTTTCATGAATTCCAGCAGCACTGTCAAGTACAGGCTGGGCCGGTCAAGGCCTGGGAGCAAGGCAAAGCCATCTCTTTCTCAGAAGATGGACACCCTGGATATTCTCTGCAGGATCACTGGGAGTTGAAACGGAGGTGATGGAGATGAATTTGGGCTTTTGTTCTTTTAGAATATCGATATATATGAGGGTAAGTAAAAAATTATTGTTACAAGGGTTCTCATATGCAGGTGACTATGCCAAAATATGATATTTTGTTTGAAATAAACATGTTTATATTAAGCAGTTTTCTGAAGTCAGCACATAGCGGCAGGCAAGTGTTCTTAATTTTTCATAGTCTTATTAGGGTTCCTTAAAAAAAAAGTCCAGTCAAAACTTCTTGGGTCCCTTCAATTCAAGGCAAAGAGCTCAGTTCACATGAGAACAACTGTTTTCTTTGGGTCCAGGTTGTGGGGGTGGGGGTGGGAGAGAGGGGAATTCTGAAAGGTTAATTTTGGTAGATTTTCATAAAGGATACAAGATGACCACAGGGCTTATGATAAACAAGTTTGAGGAAAAGGTAAAACTGCATTGGTTAGGAAAAAAGGCTAGGAAAATTATGCTGAGGAGTTGGTTTCCATTGCAAGGTACCTGACCAGTCTTGAAGGATAGCAAGCTCTGTCCTGTGAGGTTTCTTTGAAAAATTGTGCCTCCTCCACCTTCTAGCCCTGCTAAAGCCCGTCCAGATTTCTCTCTGTTACCCAACCTCAAAGAACACGGCCATGAACACGACTTGAATCCTTTGAGACTGCCAACGCTGCTCTTTCGGTGCAAACAGAAGATTTCTTTGAGAGAGGTTTAGAGCCATGCAAATACCGCCTGCCAAAGGATATAGACCGAGACAGAGAATGCGTTCAGGAATAGTTGCTTCACATTTTGATATTTTTGTGTTAAAAATCCTTCTGTAATGTAGTAGCAGTATCTTTGGACTTGTCCTCATAGGTGACTAAATAAGCAATCTTAGCAATCTCCTGCACAAGAAATGCAGCTGGCCCTGTGATAACCGTGGGGCAGGCTGCGGCTTGGACGGTTGCGAGGGCAGTGTGTCCTTGGCTGCAGAGGAAAAGGAGATCCTCAGATCTTTCTCCCCACTTTACTTACACTGGAGGCTCAGCTTACTCTGGAAGTGACTTCCCAGGAGGTACTGGGATTAGATCCAGTTGGAACTGGAAAGTTAGAATTCTCCCACCAAACAGCTAGTACCTCTTCAGGAAAGCGCGTTCGTCTTCTTTTCCCCTTTCCCAGGCAAAGCAGGCCATTTTTACGACCGCGCAGGAAGAAGGGGATGGTGGCTATCCTGTTTCTCAGTTTTTTTTTTTCAATTTGCCTGAATCTTTATCTTATGTGGCTTTGCTACGAAATGCTTTTCTTTGGTCACTGCCCAGGAGGAAACCTATTACAGACACAATAATCATTTTATATTGAAGTCCGGTCAAGGTATTTGACTAGAAATGCAGATTGATAGGCCGACTGACCCAGTGGCCAAGTGATTAATAAAAATGTCACCCCAAAATGTGCAAGAAAGTAAAAAACCCAAGGGTGCAGTTGCTCTCCTTGGCTTCTATGCGATGGAGGAATTTCCATCTGAGATTTGTCTAAAGGCCCTGAAAGCCAAACAGGGGTTCAGAGGAAACTCAGTTGATCTGGTGCTTCTGTCGGAACTTAGATCTTTCTGCAGGTCAGGTTTTTTTTTTTTGTTGTTGTTGTTATTTTTTTAAAAGGTCAATTTACTAGCATTTCCTTTATGATTGAGAAAGTAGAAGACCCCAGCCAATGGCAGACAGATGCAGGCTAGTCACCTGTTTCAGCAGGTGCAAAGGAGAATGCCAAAAGGCTCACGTTCCAAGGAAGGATCCAGCAGCTGAGGAATGTGGCTTTGTGGCATTTACACCTCTTTGCAAAAAGCCCTGGACAGAAAGGTCTCTGAGGTATTCAAACCTTCCTTGTACCTCTGACAGTGTGGAAGCCACAGCTTCCGATTAGTCTATGCATTTCCCAGCTGGTCTCACCCTGGCCAGTTCTTCTCAGAGCTCAAGAAGTGTCCAGGAGTTCATTTGGAGAGATGGACCATGTACTGTTTTACCCTGGAATGCTCCAGCATCAACACCTATCTCTTCATTGTTTATGCTTTTTGGAAAGTAGCTACAGTTTATTAGTAACCCTGGGCAAGAAAAAAAGGAGGGGTCAAACAAACGACTTCTGGACATGTTGTCTTCCTTCCTGGGCTTGCATGGACTTTATCCTTCAGGAAACCACTGAAACACGCAGATGGCACTTATCAGTGTCGCGAGTCGCCCTGTCAGGAGAGGTGTACGTGATTCCGCATCCTTGCTACTTATTGATCATACCCCGAGGCTCCATGGCATCTAGTTTCCTTGATGAAGAGATAAAAAGCTGCAACGTAAAAGCAAGGTAAAAAGAAGAATGCTTCATGAAAACGGAATCCACATTCTGGTCTTAACGTTCTCTGAGTTTATTATTATTATTACTATTATTATTTTAGTGTTACTGAGTGATCATTAAAGCAAGTTTTCTTTATAGAGCATCTTTCTAGAAAATAAAGAGAATAAAGAGGGGTGGGGAGGGGGTAGGGGTAGATGCATGGAAAGACAGGGATAGGAAGAGTGTGAGAGAGAAAACAAGGAGAAAAGAAAGAAGAGAAGGAAGGAGGGAGGGGAGAAGAGAGAGAGGAGAGAGACTGATTCCAATGACTTGCAATTCTGAAAATGTACTTAAAAGAGTTAAAGCTCTGGAGAATGGAAATAAATACCTCTGAATAAAGCAAAAGCGTTTCTTTGCTGAGCTGGACAGAGAAACCTGTGCGCACACACACATGTGCACTGTTCCCTCCCAAAGCAGGAACTATGCAATGAGGCTGTCGGAGAAAAGAATAGGCAGTCATCAGGAGCAATGAGATGCTAATCAGGACTTTCACCTTCAACAATGGGGTAGAAGCCAAGGTTTCGAAGGCCTCTTCCAGTTCTAGAATCCCGTGTCCTTTAGGATGGTGGGAGGAGTGTACTGGGCTTAGATTCAAACACGACTGGAGAAAAGAGAGAAGGTCCTGTTTCATGTGGAACTTGAGTCCCAAGTCTAGCTTTCTTACCTCTGCTCTTGCTAGTCTCACAGAACAGAACCTCAGAGTACATCACGCTTCGTAGGATAGTTGACTTCCGGGACAGTAGTGGGGTTAATCTACATGGAGTAACACACAAAATAAATTCTCTTTAGAGAGCCCCATTCATACGACTGTTTAGAAGGACTTTAGGGGTTCTTTGTGGAAAATGAAAACGTTACAGATAAAATTAAGCTCCCCTTTTGCCACCATCGCTAATCTTAGAGCTTTTCCAGTTTTGCCCTTGGGGACAGTTAAGAACAGTCTATTGCGCTTCCTTTCCTGAGCTGCTTCTGGTGCTGGCTGTTAGGTGCCATGGAGTGGGTTCTGACCCATAGAGACCCTGAGCACAACAGAGCACAACTTTGCTGAGGCCTGCACCACCCACACTCGTTGCTGCGCGTGGACACATTGTTGAAGTCACTGGGTCGATCCATCTCTTTGAGGGCCTTCCTCTTTTTCACGGCCTCACTGGTTTACCAAGCATAGCCTTAACGAGGGACCGGTCTCTCCTGACAAGCTGCTCCAAGTAGAGTGCCTCTAAAGAACACTCGGGCAGGACTGCTTCTAAGACAGACGTGTTTGTCTATTTAGTGATGACACTTTCAACGTTCTTACCTGCACCACAATCCGTATGCATCCATTCTTCGCCAGTCTTCCTTACACAATGTCCAACTTTCACATGCACATGAGGCAACTGAGAACACCATGACTCGGGTCCGTCACAGCTTGGTCCCCGAAGTAACACACCTGCTTTTCAATACTCTTAAAAATGCCTGGGGTGACAGATGTACCCAATGCAACCCTTGTTGTAATCTCTCGACTGTGGCTTCCATGAGCATTGACAGTGGATCCAGGAAAGACAAAATCCTTGACAACGTCCATCTTTTTCTCTGTTTATCACGATGTCCCCTATTGGGCCAGTTGTGAGGATTCGGGCTTCTTTACAGTGAGTTGCAATCTAGACTGTGGGTTGCCATCTACAATCTTTGTGAGCAAGTCAAGCTCCAAGGGCGCCTCATGTTCTGAAAACAAGGCTGTGTCATCTACACAGCTCAGGTTGTTAGTAAGCCTCCCTCTAATCCGCATGCCATAGTCTTCTTCACATAATCTATCTTCCCTGATTATTTGTTCAATGTACAAATTGAAAAAGTATGGCGAGGGGGTGTGACATTAATACATCTTTCTTGATTATTTTTTTACATTTTTTTTGGGGGGGGTATCACTGCCCTCCGGTGGTGGGAGTAGGAGGCCCAGCCCCACTGCTGGAATTGAACCTCCGTCCCAGTGGGCCGCAGTCCCGTGCACAACCACTACGCCACCGGGGCTCAGCCCCACCTTTCTTGATTTTAACCATGCAGTATTTCCTTGTTCTGTTCATGCAACTACCTCCTGATCCATGTAGACATTTCTCATGAGCACAGTGAAGTATTCTGGAATTTCCATCCTTCTCATGGCTATCCATAGTTTTTATGATCCACACAGGACAAACACCTTCGTATAGGCAATGAAACACAAGTGAACATTTTAAAAATATACATGTAATTTTATTGGGGGCTCTGACAGCTCTTATAGCAACCCATATATCAATTGTATCCATCACATTTGTGCATATGTTGCCATTGTCATTTCCAAAGCATTTTAAACATCTTTGTCGTTTTCTCTGCTTTAAGCCAAGATCCATCTAACATCAGCAATAATATTCTGTGGTCCGCATCCTTTGTTCCACATCCCTTTGTGAATCTGTGTCCAGGTAGAAACTTGATAGCATTCTCTTGTGTAAGCATGCATGCATGTGCACTTTTGTGTGTCCATCAATGTTTGTGTTTAATATACATAGTATTATACTCTCACAACATTCTGGAAATGGGTTCTTAGGACAAAAAGCTCTACTTCCTTCTTTAAAACAGAACAAAACCAACTTTGTGTGAAATAAGCAGATAGCAAAATATTTGTCATTGTACCCATTTTCTGTGTACAATTTGCTAATATTAATTGTGTTCCTGTGTTGTGCCACCATCACTACAATCTGTTTCTAGGCTTTTTTTCATCAGTTTGAACAGATACCATACTTTTCCAGTCTCCCCTCCTACCTCTCTCTGATCTCTTTGAATGGTTTTGTAGTATTGCCCAGTACCTGTGGACCTTGATTGATTTAGTCATTCCACCATGATCTACAGTTAGGTGATTTCCAAATTGTTGTTTGGTTTTTTGCTGCTGTAGTGTAGTGGCTGTGAGTTGCGCTGCCATCCATTGGGTCAGAATTTGAAATCAGCCAATCCTCGGGGGGAAAAGGTGGGGCTTTCTGTGTCTGTAAACAATTACAATCTCAGAAATGTTCAGAGAGCAGTTCTACCTTCTCTTGGAGGGTGACCAAGAGTTGGCATGCCTCAGCAGCAGTGAGAACCAGAACACAGATGCTGCAACGATCATCATTGTCTATGCCTGCTGGTGTAGTTACTTTGCTTCTCTAATGTAGATATAGTTTGGTTCTAGCCTCAGGGGCTCTAGGCATTATATTGGAAAGAAATAACCTAGCAAAACATTAGCCAATCTCCCAGCTGCATAGAATGGCTCTCGCTTTTCTCATCCAGATGAGACTATTGGTGGAGAAGGCTGTGCAGGATCTTGCCCAGAAAAATCCTATTGTAATATATTCCCCCGCTTTTGTAGCTTGCACGTTAAATATGCATTTGGGGCATTTAAAAAAGGAACCTCTTTGTATTTGTATGAAGAGATGCATAAGCAAGGCTTTTGTCATCATGCGGTATGGCACTCTGCAAGGATCTGCTCTTTCACGGAGTGATGTCTAATGAATACACAAGATGGTAAGGAAAGGAAAGGGAATGAAGTTAACGTTGAAAAGCAGCTGCTAAGCCCCTGTAGTCATATCTGACAGGAGTTGTCTATACTGGCAGCTTGAGGATCAATCTGGTCGTAAATCCTTTGAGCAGCTGTTTGTAGGCCATCGACTAATGAAGCTTTTTGAGTGCTCTGTTATTAGTGCAATGAAGAGGGAGAGGGAATAAAGAAACAAAGAGTCAAAGAAGAGACATTCTGCAGACAGATTCCCTTTCCCCAGCCACTTGTAGAAAATCCATTTCAGGTCAATGGGGACCAATTGTGAGTTCTGGCCTTGGGCAAAATTCCTATTTACAGTCAATAAATTAATGGAAGACACCTTGAAATGGGTTGACTTTAACTGAATCAATGTCTGATGTGGCAATCTATCCTCAGGCCAAATTCCCAGTGAAGTTGGTAGGTTTGAGGTGAGAAATGAACAGATCCTTGAACTTTTTCCTTAAGGAGGAAAAAAAAAGAAGGAAGCACAGCGAAATAAGGAGAGTACAGTATTCTTAATCTTAACATTTCAACTTGTCCCATCTTTATTCATCTTTTAATTGGCATGAAAAAGCTCCCTCCTGAGAAGAATCCATTTCAGGTGCGCAGAACTCTACAAGGTACAAAGTCCTTTGTCTGTCTGACTCTATGAACGGTGTCCACAAGGGCCAAAGGGGGGACTGGGCCTTTACAGTAGTGCTTTTTGAAGCTGCCAGGCAGCAGGAAACAGAGAAGGGCTTCTCTGTTGGTTCAGCTGGCGTTTACAGCTGAAGATAACACGAACCACAAGCCCAACGAGGGTCATGTTTTCTTGAAGGGGGGAGGAGAATCTAGGGCGCAAAAGAAAGAAAAGTTTAAATTTAATGTTTCATAACCGGGTGCCCTTTTTCTCCCCCCGCACCCCCAGGTTTTATTCCTGTAATATTCTCTCTGTGTGGTCAGGAGGCCCTTTATAACACAGCGCTATTGAAGAAGGAGAGGGAAGAGCGAAAGGGAGGAAGGGTGGAGGGGAGGATAAAAATTAGCCTTTGGGGCAATGAAAGAAAGGGAAAAAAAAAGACCACTGCTTTTAAATACCATGTCCTTAACTGGATGTCGTCAAGGTCTTGTGAAATTGAGTCGGCAGTTTGATTTTGAAAATAGGATAGCGGCAATCGTGAGTATGACATTAGCAGCGGGGCCAGTGAAGGGAAGTGACCCACTTAGAATCTTCTCTGGAAAATGTGGGCTTCTGAGGCGCCTGGAAGATGTCAGGCTGAGATCTCTCCTTCCTCTCGGGCTGTGTGTGTGTGTGTGTTTGTGTGTGTGTGTGTGTGTTACATCTGCTGTGGTTGGCGGTAGGGGATAGATGGAATCTAAAGAACGAAGAGAGTTGGAATATTAGAATGTCTTCTTATTTAAGATTTAGAAATAGGGTGTATGTGTGTGGGGGGGGGGGGCGCGGAGGACAGAGCAGAAAGAACAAGTATTGGCGAGTTCCCATTACGTATGCCATGCCTACCCACCGCCAGCTTAGCCCTTTCAGAGGAGCCTATTTTATTTTTCAGGTTGGCTAGGCTATTTCCTGCTTTTGGAGACAAAAACCACTGCAGCCACTATACCCTGATGATATTTTTCTCTCTGGAGAGCACAACCTTTCAAATAAAGGGAATAGGGATCCCTCCAGGGCTCTGAGAACGAGAGCACCATTTTCTCCTTCCTCTCCCAAAGAACAGTCTTTTCCTTCCGTTTCCAAATATCACTGTAGAAGGGGACCATCATCTTCTCCATGAAACAGGAAAATATGCCCCAATCACATACGAGCGATGGAGTCCCTCAGTCTTGCAACAAGGCCATGACTATTGGGTAGCTTAGGGTCTGGCCAACAGCGAGGTGTGCTGGACAGGGTAGAATAGTGTATCTACTATCGTGGCCCTTTCATACAGTTCCTCATGGGATGGTCACCCCCCCCCCCAGCCATAAAATTATTTTCATTGCTACTTCATAACTGTCATTTTGCTACTGCTATGCATCGGGCAACTCCTATGAAAGGGTCATTCGACCCCCAAAAGGGTTGAGACTCATAGGTTGAGACCTGCTGAAGTAAAGGAACAGTGAGGGACAGGAAGGTGTGGAAATTAAATGTAATGATTTATGTTCCTGAATGGCTATGTCTTCAGAGCAAAGTCCAAGAGCTAAAGAGGATCTTGGGTCTTATATCATCCCAATCCCTGTCGTTTCCAAATGAATGGCCAAGGTTAGTGACACTATCAGGGCGGTTTCCCTCCAAGACGGAAATTCCTATTGCTTTGAGTTGGGCCTATTACTCAAAATACAACCCCGCCCCACCCCAAACAAACAAAATATCAGGTAAATAATCTCACAGCCATGAAGTCAATTCTGACCCATGGAGATCCTCTGAATAGAACTGCTTCTGTGAGCTCCAAGGGAGTCAGTTCTTATAGGAGGAGAAAACCTCGTCTTTCCCTCTCACCACGAATGGTGGGCTGAAACTGTTTACCCTGCAGTTAGCAGTCTAACACATAACCCACTTGCCACCAGGACTCTTCGGCCATTGGACTAGTCCAGTTAAAATACCGCATGTGTCTTTTAGTACGTATCACTGGAAACTTCTATTTCCCAGGAACATCTCTTCACACTAGTTCAAGGAATGAATTAGTCCTGAGATGACCGACACACAACATTTCGTTCTAAGGCAGACTCAATGGGCGAGCAGAAGGAAAGCATTGTGTTTGTCTGTGCTATGGGGTGGACCAGAGGGAAATGGGAGGCTGGGGCAGGTGTGTTTGGTCCTCTTAAGGGTTGCAGTTTCTGTTTTATACTCACACAGAACCTCTGTGGGACCACGGAGGATACGAGAATGGTCACATGTGAGGTTAAGATTCTCACTTGAAAGCGTAGTACTGAAGTAATAGCTTGATTTCTTTTTATACCAAAGGCCAATGTGGGTGGTTACAGTGACCCTGGAATCAAATTTCCTGGTTCTGAACCTCTTCCTTCACAAAACAGGCACATATCAGCTTCCTGACTGGCTTCTGGAAAATATTCCTCAGACAATTGCTGGCATTCACCTCCTAGAGGGTCAGAACTTCCTTTGTAGGAACCAAGAGCTAGGCAGAGGAGAGCTGGACAAAGGAGGATGTTGCTGCTCATTTCATATCAATAGGAAGAAGACAATACCAAAAAGAGAAGAATGCTGGGATAGAATCACACAAGATTCCCGATGTAAAAGGGCCAATAAGCCACAGTCCTTCTCTCTCCTTTTGCTGCTGCTTGTTTGCCTCACTCTCCACCCCTCCTTAATTGCTCCTGGATAGGTTCTCATACTAAGTGTGTGAGAGAAAAGAAAGTTCATGCTACCAAATTCTGTGAGGAAACTTGGGAACAAAGAGTTTGACCAGCAGTGGAGCACAGAGGGCTTATTACCAACAACATCAATAAAAGAATTTCCCAAGGGAGTGCTTTCATCCCTTTCATGACTGAAGAGTGAAGGTTGTCTTCCCAGGGTGCTCAGAGATTGAGTAAAAAGTTGGAAGTTGGAGTCTGTGTTAGTCCGGGTAGACTAGAGGAACAAATTTCATAGACACAGTGGATATAAAGAAAAAGTTTATATACAAGAGGAACAGGACATTGAGCCCAGTCCGGTTCAAAGTCATAAGTCCGATATTAACCCATATGCCCAATATCAGTCTATAAAGTCTCCTTCCGACTCACAAAGTCTCAGGTCAGTGGGTGCAGAATCCCCATGCTGGCAGGGGTCTCCACATGGCTCCTAGCTTCCAGGGCTCAGGGTCCATCAACAGCAGAAGCAACTCATCGCTGGCACAGGTCTCCATGTGGCCATCTGAGCTTCAGAGGTCTGATTCCATCAGGACAAAGCCGTGTGGTCTCTCTGCCGGCTCCTCCAGCTTCTTGGACGCTGCCATCTTTTCTGTCCCTGATTCATCGTCTCTGAGAACTAACTCTCAACAGCTGGGGAGAAAACGTCTCATCTTCACGAGGGAAATATCGCAAGATTTCCCAGAAGTCTCTGGAGAAAGCTATGCCCACATAGAGGCCTCATTGGTTACTAAATGACTATCTCCAGATTGACAGGCTAGACTCCACTCCTACATTTTGATCATAAAATTAACATAAGCACATGACTGCCACTGAGTCCAACCAAAGGTATCTCAGGTATCAGGCCTCACAATGATTCATGGAGCATGGTTCTGCTCTGACACACATGCAATCAATGTGAGTCAGAATGGGCACGAAGGCAGGTGGCTTGGTTTTTGATGTAAAGATGAATCATCCCTTGTACAACAATGAGCTTAATATGTGGCAAAGACCGAAATGTAAACCCTGCAATGCTAAAGACCATCAACACAAACATGGGAGCACACACTTAAGGGCCCTGATAAGGACATAAACACACTACTGAAGAAAATGAAAAATATTCACATCAACAATTTATCATTTGTCAAGGGTGAGGAGGACAAGAAGGTGTGGGAGGGAGGGGGGAGGAGCTGATACCAAGGGCTCAAGTAGAAAGAAAATGTTTTGAAAAGGTTGATGTCAACAAAGGTACAAATGTGCTTGATACAGTGGATGTATGGGCTGTTATAAGAGCTGTTAAAAAAAAAAAGAACGGTTAGAGGCTCCAATAAAATGACTTATTAAAAGAAAAAATAAAAATATCCACCTTCTAAGATATGACATTTGTACACAGCAAAAGACTTCATCAAAAGAGAACCCACAAGTTGGGAAAAAATATTTAGTAGTGGAACATCAGATAAAAGGCTAATTTTCAAAATCTGTAGAGAATGACACCTTAACAAGAAAAATACAAATGCCTCAATCAAAACATGGGCACAAGACATCAGTAGATGACATTCAAGCAGCCAACAATGTGAAAAAAAAGTTTGCACTTATTAGCAATATGAAAAATGCAAATTAAAACAATGAGATATTACCTCACACTGATACTTTTAGCAGAATTCAGTAAAACAGAAAATAAGAATGGCTGGAAGTCTGTGGAGAGTTGGGAGCACTCATTCATTGCAGGGAAGACTGCAGATTTGTGCACTATGCAAATATGTATGGTGCTTTCCTAAACAAATGCAAATGTTATGATCTTGCCATCTCTCAACTGGATGTGTTCCCTAAAGAAGTAAAGAATACAGAATGAACTGGCAACTGCACACCTACATTGGCTAAGGCAATTTCTGTAAGAGCAAGACATGGAAAGAGCCCCAAATTTCAATTGTACAGGAGCAGGCAGACAAACTCCACTACATTCATACAATGAAATATCATGCATCTATACAAAATAGTGATGACTCTCTAAAGCACCTCAAGGCACAGACAAAATTAGAGAGCATTATACTGAGCAAAGTTAGCCAGTCTTATAAAGATAAATGCATATTTAATGACACCTTTATTATTATTATTTCTTGCAATCTTTAAATATTCTTTTTACAATATTAAAAAAATTTAAAATCCCCTTTCTGAGAAATAAGATGAGGACAGCAACCATATGGAGATGTAGTCAATAAATCATTTTATTGGGTGTTCTTATAATTCTTATAAAAAACAATCCATGCATCCATTGTATCAATCACTTTTGTACACATGTTATCCTCTTCCTTTTTAAAGCATTTTCTTTCTACTTGAGCCCTTGGTATCAGCTTCTCAGCTTTTCCTCCTTCCCCACTCTTCCACCCTCATGAACCCTTGATAAATTATAAATTATTAGGTTCATATTTTATGCTGTCTGCTGTTTCCCTTCTCCCATGTTTCTGTTGTTCATCTCTCTCAATGACCCCATTATTATAAAGAAAAATAAAAGTGACTTTTACACCAAAAGATAAGACTTTGAAGACTACCAGGGACCAGAGATAGGGGTGGGATCAGGAGAGGGGAGTGCTAGCAAAATATAAGGAAGAATCACATCTATGGGAGACTTAATGGGATATCATTCCTGATTTCATTTGTTGGGATGGGCTGTGCAGCTACATAGCTTATGCTTCTTTGAAAAACAAGATAAATAAATTAGAAATAAAGAAGAGTGAAGGCTCAAAGCCTTAAATCCTTCAGGTTCCTTACCTCTCAGATCTCATATTGATCTGAGTAGCTAGAAAAGGGGGGAAAATAAAACTCAAGTGGAATTGGAATCTTCAGGGACATGCAAATTCACTTCAAATATATGGGGGGAAAATGATGATTCATCACTGCATTTCCTAGATCCCCTTTCTGAGAAATAAGATGAGGACAGCAACCATATGGAGATGTCATCAGAGAATATAGCCCATCTAGTCAAGATTCCGTAAGCTCCCAAACAAATTCATTGCCATCAAGTCAATTCTGACTAATGGTGACCCTAGAAGACAAAGTAGAACTCCCTCTCTAGGTTTCTGAGACTGAAAATCTTTGCAGGAGCAGAAAGTCTCATTTTTCTCCTATGAAGAATCTGGTGTTTTCAACCCGCTGACCATGTGGTTAGCAGCCCAATGTATAGGCCACTATACCACCAGGGCTCACATAACTCCTTATGTGATGCATTGTAATTCTGGATTCTATGGCTGTGGCTGTAGTTCCATTTTGGAGGGTGCTCTTTATAATACTAATGGATGAATTGTGGTGGGATTAAGATCTGACCAAGATCTGTTTCCTTGAGGACATCTTTAAGACAATGTCACTAGAGTAGAAGACTTAAGACATCATCTTTTCAAAGGAGCAGCATCAAGATTATAAGGTATCTTCCCTTCACTGGCCCAAGACTACAGGGTTGTGAGACAGAACAGCAGGCAGATTGGTTCACTAATCCACAGAGGCAGAAGCTAAGGTACTGTGTGGCTGAGAGCTTTAGGACCACAGAGAAACAGCCAAGGAGAGGTGTTACAGTCGGTTGTGTTTCCTGATCTTAACTTGTAGTATCCTCATAAGCCCCCTTAGTTGTGAATAATCATCTGTGACCATTGTCATGGATCATTGGACCCAGGATAGATGTAGAGTGCCATAGGAGGAACGGTTGCTCTCAGAACAGGGTAAAAAGGACTTTACTTGAAGTTAACCTACTTTATTTACTAAAGACAAAATCTCCTTGCCCCAACTATATATATATATACACACACACACACACACACACACACACACACAGACATGTATATATATATAAACAGAAGGGTCCAGTTAAAAGGAATATGTCAGTATTCAATACAGCTATTTTTGTCTATATAGAGTTGGTTCTCATCCATATGCCCCCTATGTGTAGCAGAATGAAGCTCTGCCCCGCCCTTCATCAGCCTCACAATGATTATGCTTGACTCCATCATGGTCCTTCCTCTCTTCAATCCTCCTCCAGTTTATCCACCACCAGATGCTTCTTTCAGGACTGCTCTCTTCTTCTAACATACTCATATTACGTGCATCGAAGTCTTATAAGCCTTGTCTATCAGGAGCATTCTGGCTGTACTTTTTACAAGACAGTTGTGTTTGTTCTTTTGGTAGTCCGTAGTACTTTCAATAATCTTAACCAGCACCTTAGTTCAAATACATTAGTTTTTCTTCATCCTTCCATATTCAGTGTCCAACTTTCACCTGCATTTGAGGTGACTGAAAATATCACAGCTTGGGTCAGGCGCACCTTAGTCCTCAGAGTAACATCTTTGTTTTTCAACTCTTTATAGAGGTCTTGTGCAGATTTACCTAATGCAATGTCTAGACAGCTAGAGGAAAGCTGTCTTTTCTTCTTTTTCTTTGTAAACTGCTTTGATAATACGTGTGTTAGGTTGGGTTTTCCAGAGAGATAAAATAGTATATACAAACATATTCATATATGTGCAAGACAGAAATTTATATCAAGAAAGTAGCCCGCACAGGTGCAGAACAGGCAAGCTCCAGTCTGGCTCTAGTTCATGAATCAGGTGCTAAACTGGAGGCTTTTTTTTATTTACACAACTTCCAAGTCATGCAACAAAAAAACAAGTCAGGAGGTACAAAAACCACAGGTTGGTGGAGGCAGAATCAAATGGATCCAAGGCAGATCGCATATCAAGCCACCAATAGTTTCTAGGGTCGGCAGATCACGTCACAGGTGACCAGCCCAAGTCCCAAGAAACCAGATGCAGGATCCAGGTCAACAGAAAGGAAAAACAAGGAGATATTTTTCACAGTATCTATTCATAGTAATAAGATAGGCCACGCCCCGAAGAGACATCATAAGGCTCACCTGCAACTTACGAAGGAAGCCTTGCTGACAAACAAAAATAAGGATCCTGGCCCAACCAAACTGACACAAAACCTAAATATCACAACATGGTAACCAAGTACACAAGCTGTGCCTACCAAGGGCTTTCAAGAAATTTGTAGGAAAAATTTCTTTGCCTTTCTAATCTATTTTTCATGCACTTTTTGAAATCTTTTCATCTGTACTCAAAATATATTGAATCAAAGCATCTAGAGTGGGGTGAGGTCATCAGATTTCTCTTAAAGATCCTCAGATGATTCTATGATACATGAGGGGTTGAGCTACAACCTGTTTAAAGTCTCGCCAGTGTAAAGGCCAAAATGCAAGTAAATTATGAAATATAAACTTCAAATTGCTTTGTGAATTGCTCTACCCAATTAAGGGCAGAAAAAGAATTTTAGGAATTCAACTGTTCCCCTACAATTTGTCAAGATAGGATCATACTCTAAGAATTACTATTTTGTTCATGGCTTTCAGAGCCAGATCTCTATTGTGACAGGTAAGCACTGCAATGGATGCAGAAACAGTGTAAAAGGAGGCCAGTAGTGCAAAGTGTTGTATAAAGGGCCTGATTTTACATGAAATAAAAGTGAAAATAAGACATTAGATTAGGATTCATTTCTGACTATTCACCATGAGTACGTTTTCATTAATGCATACCACAATAAGCTATTTCTTAAACCCAATAAATGCACTCTTTTACAATTCCCCACCAAAAATCTCCTACTTAATTAATGCCAGAGAAGGTGTTTCAGCCATTTCTCTGATCCCTTATGAATGCACTGGACTGACTAGGTTTGTAAATAATTTCCAGGTTGTGGTAAGACTAGCCTGTAATGAATTCATATTTGAAACCTGTAATTATTAAAGGGAAAAATACTCTCACTTCCACTGGAATATGAGAGAATAAGAACACTGTATAAAAAGAGTCACACACATACACCAAGTTGTATAACCATATAGGTTGAAAATATATAAGAAAATATAAGACCCATCTTTTCCTCATAAAGGAATTTGGGCATATATAATAATATAATTTATTGAAAGTGTAATATGCAGTCAGCTCAATAGAGCGCCCATCTGATGCTATCACGTCCTGGGTTCCTTTAGGGCAATGTCCTTCTGTCTTGTCTCACTGGTCCAAGAGGCCTTCAGGAGGGTGTTGGTGGCCATACGAGAAAGGCTAGAGATGAGATTCCACCGAGTTGATAGCAGGCCCTTGTTGTTCCCACAATTTGGGGCTCAGGACTCATTTGGACAAGTGCTAAGCAAGAGAAGGGAGACAATCACTGAACAATGGCCTAAGGAGACCTAATGTGAGATACAAAGGCAAAAAAGGAGAAAAGAATTATTTATTTTGTTTGCTTTACAAGGGAGCCCTGTTGACACACGTGGCTGCTAGCAGCAAGATCGTCGGTCAATCTTCAAGTCAAACCTATCAGTCAATCTTCCTGAAAGAGATGAGAGTTCCATGCAGATTGCCAGCCAGGCTCAGAAACCCTACAGAGCAGTCCTACACTGTCCTGTAGGGTTAGTATGACTTAAACCTAGCCCTGCTGTCAGTGGGTGATGGTTGTTGTTTGGGTTCTACTTACAAAGATCACTGTGAGTCAGAATGCACACCATGGAAATAGGATGACAAAGGGCTACCGGCCCTCCCCCACACCAAAACGAGTTTATTTTCAAAGTTCCATATTTAAAATTTTCTAATAAAACAACCTTATCACCTTCAAAGTACTCTCCATTATACACAATATTTTTTCAGATCTGTGATTTTATTCTTGAAATATTCATATATATTATACACGTATATCCATACACACCATTGCATCTTTTTATTGTGTATAAAGTTGAGTATATTGCTTTATATTCATTTCCTCCTCTGTAAAATAAAGATTTTTGTGAATTTCTAAAATGTTGTGGTTTTTAGATGTTATGCCTACTGGCTAGTGGATAGGCCAGCCCTGACTGAGGGGACTAAATGAGGATGTGTATGTCAGGATTAGCCACAGGGGGACAAGTCACCTTTTAGGTCATGGTAGGATGGTAAGGATTTGGAACTTTATTTTCATGGATTAAGTGGAATACTTTAGCGGGTTGTAAGCAGAGACATACCATGACCTGATTTTATCTTTTACAAAGATGGCTCATCTTGTGGAGACAATATTACCGAGGCTCAGGGCAGAAGACCAGAGAGACTGCCTCTAGGTAGCTGTGCACTAACCCAGGAAGATGATGTGGTGGTAAGATGTGGTGGAGGTGATAAGAATTGATCAGTTTCTGAGTACTTTTTATCAAAGGTGGAGGTAGAAGTGAACTGGATCATGAATATTAGTATGATCGAGAAGATTTGTGGAGGACTTCGAGGTCTTTTTTTTTTTTTTTTTTTGCTTAAACAAAGGAAAAGAATGAAGATATTATTGACTGAGCTGGGGGAAATTGTGGGAAAAGCACACTAGAGAAGAAAATCCAGCTTTCCATTTTGGATTAGTGAAGCTTTAGTTGCTAGAAATCCAAGAGAAGAAGATATCTGGAGGTTGGAAGGTGATTCGGGCAAAAGATAAAAACCTGGGTATGATGACGACAATATATGTACACATGTGCTCGATATAATCAATGTATGGATTGTTACAAGAGCTGCCAGAGTGTCCAGTAAAGTGATTTGTTTTAAAAAATGAAATTAAAAAATCTCAGAATGTTCACATTCAAGCATTAAAGCTGGAGGAAAGCATAGCATCAGAAAGGGAATGTTATGTTGACAGAGCAGAGAAGAATGCTGGGGGACAATTGCAGCCTGGCAATATTGAGGGACTTTGAGGCTTCTTAGGTGTGGCCGGTTGAGTGGGAAGAGGTCCAAGAGAGAGCGGTGTCTTGGAGTCCCAGTGGAAAAGTAGTAGGCCTATATGAGTTTAGGTCTACATGTGTAGTGGCTTTCAATCTTTGACTGTTTCCAGCCACTTAGTGCGAACATGAAGTGATGACAGATCTACAAGCTTCCTTCCTGAAAGAAAGATGAATTTCCAGTGTCAGAAATAATTATTATCTTCCTCCAGTCCTGAATGACTCACTAAAAAAATAAAATTTAAATAATCTTTTCAGTTCTTGTAAGGCACATCCAAAGCTGTTAAAACGGCTCTTGGGAAAATGAATGGAAAGAGAGCGGAGTTCTCTCCTATAGCCCTAAGTGGGTAGGTAATTCCAGGAAATAAAGAAATCTTTTCCTCTGATGGAAGAGTCCTTTCTGTAAAGAGATGATAGTCTCTTCTGGTCACCTTTGAAAAAAAAACAACAACACCCCATCCCCAAAAGAAAAGGAAAGGAAAGAACAACCCCCCCCCCCCCCCACTGAGTGTCTCCACCATCTTTTCACCTGAAAGCTCCAGCAGAGTTCTCTGGGAAGAGTATTCCCATGGCAGTGGTAAGGGAGGAGGAATTCAATGGGGAATCTTCATCTTGCTGGACATCAAGACATGATGATGGGAAAACCAAGGCACCTTAGGCCTAAACAGAAGAAAGCACAAGTAATTAAACACATATCTGCACAATTCGCCTTTTTCCAAGTAAATCACTTGATCTAACTTTACCAAGGAGAGAGAGAATAATTACCTGCCTAATAGCTCAAGGTAGGCAGGGGTCAGAAATGCCTTCACCCTCCAACCTTTGTACCAACGCTGACATCAATTTTACCAATTCCTCGCACAAAATTCTTTACTTCTCTGCTAGGTTTGACCATTTCTTGTCATGGGTGCAGAGAACTCACGGACCATATTTATTAGGGCCTATTAGGGCAGTATTATTAGGTACCATCAAGTAGGTTTCAACTCATAGAGATGCGATCCACAGTAGAACAAAACACTGCCCATTCCTGCATCATCCTCACAATTGCTGACTGAACCGCTGGTTGCAGCCACGATGTCAATCCATCTCATCAAAGTGCTGCTTCTTCTTCTTTTTTCTCTGCATCACTGCCCTGGTGGGAGTAGGAAGCCCAGCCTTGGCCCTGGAGAACCGTTGCTGGATTTGAAGCATCAACTCTGTGGGCCGCAGTCCTGAACACAACCTCTCTGTCACCAAGGCTCAGCTCAAAGTGCTTCTTTTTCATTCGTGCTCTACTTTACTAAAGCTTCCAAGGACTGGTCTCACCTGAAAAGATATCCCAAGTAAAGTGTTATCATCCTCATTTCTGGAAGGCCATGATATTTTCAAGATTCTTTGAAAATATCATAGTACAGATGCATTATTCTTGTCTTGTCTTCTGAGGAAAAAAAATCCAAAAACAAAAAGAAAGAACCCCATGGCTTGAGTTGGGTACATCTGAGTTGTCAAAGTGACATCTTTGCTCCTGAACACTTCAGAGTCTTGTGCACTAGATTTACCCAATGCAGTACATCATTGGACTTCTTGACTGCTGCTTCCATGTGTGTTCACTGTGAATCCAAGTGAAATGAAATCCTTAGTAACTTGAATCTTTTCTCTCCTTATCATGATGTTGTCTACTTGCGAAGATTTTGTTTTCTTCGAGTTGTAATCCATACTGAAGGCTGTAATCTTCGATTTTTTATCAGAAACTGCTTTGAGTCCTCTTTGCTTTCAGTGAGTAAGGTGTCATCTACATACGGACAGGCATCAGTAAGCCTTGTCTAATCCTGATGTCATGTTTTTCTTCATATAGTCCAGCTTTGCAGAGTATTAGCTCAGTATGCAGATTTATTAAGTATGGTGAAAGGATGCGACTGTGATTTCCATCTTGTCTGATTTTTAAACCACATAGTATCCCTTGTTTTGGTTGAACGACTACCTCTTGGTCTGTACAGGTTCTACAGGAGCACATTGAAATATTCTGGAATTCCCACTTGTCTCAATGTCATCCATGATTTTCTATGATCCACACAGAGAAATCCCTTTGTATAGTCATTTGAATATCTTTCTAGTATTCTCTACTGTAAGTGAAGATTCAATAAATAACATCAATCAAAATTAATAAATTCAGTGATGTCCCTCATGCCACGTCCTCTTCTGAATTCAGATTGAATTTCTGGCAACTCCTGTCCATGCATCCATTTTTGAATAATCTTCAGCAAAACTTTACTTGTATGTACTACCGATGATATTGTTTAATACTTTCTGCATCTTCTTGGGTCAATTTTGGTGGGAATGGGAACAAATATAGACTCTTCCAGTCAGTTGGCCTGGGAACAGTCTCCCAAATTTCTAGCCATGGACTAGTGAGTGCTTTGAGTGTTTCATCAGCTTCTTTAGACATTTCAATTGGTGTTTTGTCAATTCTTGAAACCTTGCTTTTCCCTAGTGCTTTTATCGCAGCTTGGACATCTCCCTTCAATATCACTGATCCTTGATCATAGACTGCCTGTTGCATTTGTATATTCTGTTCTGACTATTAATGAAGGTTTGCAGTTGTTTCTTCTCATTTTTATCGCAGCATATGATGGCCCTAAAAAATTTGCTCTATCTACATCATGAAGGTTGACTTTCCTTGAGGAAGGTCTTTTCTCCAGTGGCATTTTTATTGCCTTCCAACCTTAGGAGAGGAAAGTGAAATCATCCCACATGTCATCATACCCAATACTACCACTATTATAGATAGTGAATCAAAAGGAAGCATCTTGATTAACAGAGATGAGATGAAGTTGTCAGGGATTTCATCTTGCTGGGATCCTTGATCAGTGCTCATGGGAGCAGTTGTCAAGAGAACAAACAATGCTTTGCATTGGGGAAATTTTCTGCACAAAATCTCTTTTAAACATTGAAAGCAAGAGTGTTAGTTGTTAGTTTGAGGACTAAGATCTGCCTGACACAAGCCATGATATTTTCCTTTGCCTCATATGCACATGAAAGATGGACATTGAATAAGACATAAAGATAAATCCATGCATTTGAATTATGGTGCTTGTGAAAAATATTGAAAGTAGTACAGACTACCAAAATAACAGGCAAATCTGTCTTGGAAGAAGTGTAGCCATAATGTTCCTTAGAGGCAAGACTCAGGAGTCTCATGTACATTGGACATGTTATCAGGATATATAAGTTCCTGGCAGAGGACATCATAGTTGGTAAAGAAGAGGGTCAGTAAAAAAGAAGGCCCTCAACAAGCTGGACTGACACAGTGGCTGCAACGATAGGCTTAACCATAAGGACAGTTGCACAGATGGTGCAGGACCTGGCATTATTTTGCTCTGCTGCTCCACATTGTTGCTGAGCCTGAATCAACTTGATGGCACCAAATAGCAATATGAATAAAAAGTTGAGGAGTGACCTATTGGAAAAGACTTGAGAAATCCGGATTAAGAAAATAGTTGATGATGATTTGCCTTGGTGTGATTTGCCTTGTATATTAAAGATGAATACCATATTTTTCAGAAGATAAGATGCACTCCTCCCCCCCAAGGTGGGGAGGGGGGAATGAGGGTGCATCTTCTGGTCCAAAGGTGGTAGCCTGGAACATTTTAGTATACTGGTTTAGTTCTATTTGGTTTAGTATATTTTTTCTTGCTTTCCTGCTGTAAAAGCTGGGTGTGTCTTATGATCAGGTGCATCTCATAGTGAAAAATATGGTATCTATTTTAACAACATGGAAGTAGAAAAGGGAAGAATATTTTTGACCAAAAGCACAATATGAACAAATGTATGAAATTACATAAATCAAGATATATTTGAAGAATATTGAGAAGTCCATGGAGGAGAGAGAAAGGACAGCTTAACATAAAGAAAACAAAAGTCCCCATAACAGGACCAATAAGCAACATCTTGATTCCTGGAAGAAAGAATGAATGATTTCAATTTCATTGGATCCAAAAATCAATGCCAATGGAGGCAGCAGTCAAAAAAGAATCCAACAATGTACTACCTTGAGCACATCTGCTGTAAAAGACCCTTTGAAAGTATTACACCACACTCACCTGTCACCATGTGGTATTGGGGTGGGTTGTGTGTTGCTGTGATGCTGGCAGCAATAACACTTATACATTAAATACCAGAAGGTATTATGGTAGACAGGTTGAAATTGAACTTCCAGACTAAAACCAGACCAGGAAGAAGATCGTCTACTCCAGAGGGATTAGCCATTGAGAACCCATGATCATCATGCGACAGAGGTGAGCACATTGAGCTAGAATGCACTCAGTATATGTCTGAGGAAGAGCTGCCCCCTCAAACAACATTGTGATAAGTGGGAAAAGATTGGCACTGTCAAGGATTTCATTTTTTGAGTATGGTGCAAGATCGGACAGAGTTTCATTCTGTTGTACACAATGAAGGTCACGATGGCTCAACAGGAACTCCAGGGAGCCTCACAGCAAGAACAACAGCACAATGGATATACTTTTCCACTCCAAAGGCTAGACTAGGGAATGCTTTTGCACACATGCACACACACACACACACACACACACACCTTCATATGTACAGATAATTTTCACATAGCAATAAATTGACGAGAAGCCAAGTGAGAAAAAAGTAGAGTCGCAGGAAGATTGCTCTCTGGCAAATGTACCAAAACCCACATTTGAAGCAATGTGCTATTGAGAAGGTCCACCAGGAACATAATCAGATCCTGGAAGCATATAATAAAATTATACATTACGTAATACCCCTAGACAATAAATATATTTTGAAATAGGTTGAATCAGAGCTAGATCTTTGAAGACTTAGCCTAGCAGTTACACTGTTTTCCCTAGCCACAGCTGCTGTCAAGTTCGCAGCATATATTTTTTCAATGTGTGCCCCATGAACTCAGCTTGATCCTGAATTATCTGCTGCAATCATTGGGCACTCCATCTGGAAACCTATGACCTCATAAACACTTATCAGCTCTCCAGACCAGATGTTGCAAGTCGGGAATGCGTTGTCAGCCTTGCAGCAACTGACAAATCAGAAGTCAGTTAAAATAATTTATGTTCAGCCCCCAAAGCTCAGAAAACGTCAACTCTTTCATGGTGGTGATGTGACTAACTAACCATTCTGTGTAGGGGCAGACCTATTTCCAGGGGTGCTGTAGACTAATTGGCTACCATTTCCTCCAATAATGTTCTACAAACAGAAGTGACCATGTGGATAATGGGAAGACAAGTGTGTGGGGATGATGACTTTGCTAGCACAGAGGAGATGGACTCTAGGTGTAGTATGAGTGTTGTTGAAATAGCCCAGACAAGATTTGGTAAATGCAGAAATACAAAGGGACTTCAAAAAATTAATGGAAAACGGAAATGAACACAGAATGTATGTTTTCCTCATGAATTTTTTTTGCTGCCCCCTCAAATTGGGTACAAAAACATGAAGTTATAGTAGGACATTAAGTTTGAAGATATGGTAGAACTTGAGTTTTGACTAACTGCCTTTTTAAGTCAAGCACCGTGATAAGTGTAAACATGTTAGAGCAGTGGTTCTCAACCTTCCTAATGTTGTGACCGTTTCATACAGTTCTTCACGTTGTGCTGACCCCCAACCACAAAATTATTTTTGTCACTACTTCAGTTTTGCTACTGTTATGAATTTTAATGTAAATATCTGATGCGCAGGATGTATTTTCATTGTTACAAATTGAACATTATTAAAGCATAGTGATTGATCACAAAAACAATATGCAATTATATCTTGTGAAATATTTATTTCTAATGACAAATCAGTGAAATTTTGTCTTGAAGTATCATGTATGGGTAACAATCTTCACACCTGGTACTTGTATGTGGGCATATCGGCATGTGGGCGGAACTGCCTGGCGATAAAGAAAGTGGTGCCTCGGTTCCTAAGACCGTTGGAAATGTGTTTTCCAATAGTCTTAGGCGACCCCTGTGAAAGGGTGGTTCGACCCCCAAAGGGGTCGCAACTCAAGGGGTTGAGAACTGCTGTGTTAGACTGTAGGTCCTGTAAGGAACGATTTGTCAGTCTTGGTTATTGTTTGTCATATAAATGTGACACAAAAAGTGAGTGTGTAACCGATCCCTCCTCTGCTTTCCAGGCGTCTGTCCATGTCATCATTGAACTCCTACAAATTGCAGTGCTGCTTCTTCTTCTCCTACTGTGTCTTGCAGTCTTCCTATATAACTCTCCTTATACTGCTCCACGTCTTTTATTCCCATGAGGCAGTAAGCTTCAGAAGGACATCATCATGCCTGTTCTTGTTTGCTTCTGCACTTAAAGCATTTGTTGAATGAATACAACACCATTCATCTTATGAATTAGACTAGTCTTATGAAGAGATCATATCTCCAAGAAGTTAAATAACGTGGTGAAGCTGAAAAGGTAATATGGAATAGACATGGACACTTCCAGAGCAGTATTCTGAAGATGAGATTTATTTTCACTTGGCAAAGGGACAAGGTCTCGCTCACTGTCCTTGAGTCAATGCTGCCTCAGGACAGGGTAGAACTGCCTCTGTGAGTTTCTGACAATGTAAATTTTTTACAGGGAGTAGAAAGCCTTGTCCTTCTCCCATGGAGTGGCTGGTGGTTTCAAACTGCTGTCCTTCTGTGTAGCCAAATGGATGACCTCTATTTCACCATGCACTATTATTATCCCTACCTTAGAGAATAGGAAAATAAGCCTGAGAGAGGTAAATATTTTCCCCTCAGGTCATATGGAGAGGGAGGGCCGACAAGCACAAAGCATGAAGTCCTGGTCCCTCTGACCATCAAGACTGCCCCACAGAAGTAAAAACACTGCATCAGGTTCCAGGGCCCTTGCAAACACATTTTAAAGGAGGGAAAAATTTAGCCTTGGAGCACTTGAAATTTGGCAGTTTCTATAATCAGTAAACATTATCTTAAAAGTGTATATCTAAAGCACTTATAAAAATTTTTTTTTCTCAGCTGAGCCCCAGTGGCATAAGTGGTTGAGTGCAGGACTGTGACCTGTGGGCTTGGCTGTTCAAGTCCAGCGGCAGCTCTCAGGAGCAGCACTGGGTAGCTCCCACGACCACCAGAGGACAATGTTGCTCCCCCCAAAACAACAACAAAAATATTTTTCTCAAATTTCAGAGGATGACTACACAAACCTTTAACTACATCATGTTTTGTGTGTGTGTGTGCGTGTGTGTGTGTGTGTGTGTGTGGCAGTATAGCTGGCTTAAAAGAAATGTATTTTTTTGGGAAGGGCATCACTCCCCTCTGGTGGTGGGAGTAGGAGGCCCAGCTTTGCTCCTGGAGAGCTGCTGCTGGATTTGAACCTCCAACCCAATGTGCTACAGTCCCAAGCACAACCACTATGCCACTGGGGCTCAGCCACATAATTTTTTAAAATTGTTGTTTACCAACTAAAGAATGATTTCAGCATTTTTTTCTCTCACCTCTTAATTCACTTCTAAGGTCTCTCCCAGCAAAGTCACTAGATTTTTGGAACTAGATTCAAAGTCACTTGTGGTTTCCCATCCGGGATGTGTATCAGAATGAATACACTTGGAGAATTTTGTTGTTCTTTGAATACCATCATTAATTATTAATGCTATTTTAAATAATGTCATCAAGCAAGCAAGAATACTGTCAAGGCAAAATAACAACTAAACAAGTACCATGTTACGTCATTCCAGTAGCTTTTCCATTCAATCTTCTGAATAATTATGTAAATTAGATAAGATTGACCTGCAATACAAACAGATCATTATGGGGCTAAAGCCAGTGTCTTGATAGTATCCAATCTTTTAAATACTGGGCCATATTGTCTTCTTTTATGGAAGATATCCAAACTATTCCAGAAAATCCCTAAGAATTCCATTGGGTTCTCCCACATGAACTAAAATACTACTAAATGATTCCTCCAGAAGATGCAGCACTTTCCCTAGAGATGGTTCCACAAGTCCATTCTTTGCCAGCATGATTCTTCCCGTTACTTCTAAACTTTTGTTCTGGAATAGTAGGTATGAGTTATTCTCTGTTGGTTAGACAGAGGATACCAGGTATGTGGAGACAGGGGTAAATTGAAAGAAGTTCCCCATTTGGAATTGTCTTTGTTAAAAGAGCACTCTTTATCTAAACAGACAGCCTCTTTGCAGAAGATGGGTCCAACGCAAAAGGAAAAAAAATTTTTTTTTCACTGCAGAAATACTTCATCAAGTTGAAGAAGTTTGTGGGGAGATTATTGCCAGTTGGCAAATTGGAATGCAGGATTTGAAAAGAAGCCGAGCAGAGGACCAGAGTAGACCCACAGCTGAAGAAGGGCGGGACAGCAACTGGACACAACAAAGACCCAGAAATCATAGACTCCCCGTTAGCTGTTCAGTAAAAGTGCTGGAAAGATCTCAAGCATCATGTCCTCGATACTCGCTGGATTCAACATTTGAATCGCAGAATGTTTTCTGAATTTATCTGAGTGCTCCAAACGTTTTGTAGACAAAATAAGTCAGAAAAATATACATAAGTCCCACAAACTGGGTAGCTTAAACCACCAAATTATATTGGTACACCCTGAAGCCTGTTACGACTGTAACTGGTTGCCAGGGAGCTGATTCCAAGTCTTTGAGGCCATGGGTACAACAGAACAGCATCCTGCCCTGTCCTGCACCCCCTCACACAGTTCTGAGGACCCAGAGCCTAAATTCAGGCTGCTGTCAGGTCCAAATTCTTTCTGTAGGCTCAGGCGCAATAACGTTTCTTGTCTTGCTCCTATTCTATTAGTACAAAAGTGATCCTTGGATTCGGGCATCACAATTTCAGTCTCTGTTCCTGTCTCTGCATGGCTCTCCTCCCTTTCTGTTTCTGTGGCTACTCCTCCCCTTCTTCTGAGGCTCAGAGTAGGAAGAGGGGACAGGAGTCAGTCCGGTCTGCATTCATTTTAGATTAACCAATCTCCAGCAGCAAAGACCTGATTTCCAAATCAAGTAACATTCACAGATGAGGGGTTTGAATTTGAACATAGCTCATGGAGGAAACAATTCAGTACCCTGACAGAAGTGCTATGGAAAACAAAACAAACAAACAACAACACCCCTCCCCCCCAAAAAAAAACTCACCCAAATCCAGAGAAGCATAATCAGATGATGGATTGGGGACGGGCTTACATTCGTAAGTAGGATAATTTGGAAGGACTTGATTAGGACAATAAAACAGATATTTTAAAAAACACAAGCAAACTGAACAACAAGTAGGTTTTGGGGTATCAGTGTTATAGGCAGAAGAAGCAATAATTTCAAAATTCCTGAGATTAGAAGTTTCAACAATCTACAAGTGACCCAGCATGGCTGAAGGATAAAAAGGCAGTGTGTGTGTGTGTGTGTGTGTGTGTGTGTGTGTATGAGAGAGAGAGAGAGAACATGAGAGTTGTGAAATGCGGAATGTTGTGCTGTGTAGAGTTTGTAGGACTTCTTTAAAGTCTTTGGCTTTTAATGGACTAGAAATTTTAAGAGGGTTTTAAAGAGTTTTTGTTTTGTTTTGTTTACATTTTTCTTTTTATTAATGTCACAATTATCCATAGCATGACAAACACCAATTAAACAATTTATATATGTACAATTCATTGGTATTGAATACATTAAGCAGATTAATCGCTTACGCGGTCATTCACAACCTCCTTTTCCAAATTATTCCTCCTGTATAAACTCACTGCCCCCCTCCCCAGTTTCTATTCAACGCTTTGAATTGCTGTTGTCAATTTGATCCCAGGTGGATAGTCCTTTAAAAAAAGCACAGTGTTCAAGGGAGACATTCTTTACTTAGTAAACTGAACTGTTGCCTGGTTTTAAGATGACTTCAGAGGAGATATCTGGTTTAGCTTTTATCTCAGAAAAAACATTTTCAAGGCTTCAATCAACATCAGTGGCTCAAGACATTCTGGCTTCTGGGTGTAGTTCTTTCAAGACAGATTTGTTTATCTTTCAAGCTATGCAAATGTTCACGTTGTGGGATGATGTCAAGGACATCATACATGAAGAAAATAAAGGTCATAAACAGCAAGTAGAGTACGAAAAGAGCAGCGTGGATATCTGAGAAAAAGAGGAAGACTCCAAAGATGGAGTGACACAGTGGCTACAATAGTGGGCTCAGATATGAGGACAGCTGTGAGGATGACACAGGACGGGTCGATGTTGTGTTTGACAAAGAGTGGCTCCATGTCAGGAACCAAAACAAGGCCAGATATTGACTATGGAACAGGTCGACCTGTTAGCTCGTTAGCTCGTTGGTCAGTTCAAGTCGAAGATAAAGAAAATGGAAACAAGTTCACAAGAGCTCCAATATGACCTTGAGTCTATCCCATCTGAATTTTGCGAAGATCTTAAGAATGGATTTGATAGCACCTGCATGTCCCCTGGCTTGGGTCTTTCTCGTCTCTCCCTCTGCCTCCCACACCTGGCAAGCATCTAAATCTGTTTGTGTGTATGTGTAAACCTTTTCTTGATTTTTTTAAATAACAAAAAATAGCTATTTTGTTTTTGACTAAATTCCCTCAGCATAATGTCCTCCAGGTTCACCCGTGTCATGAGGCATCTCACAGAGTCAGCACTACTTTTTAATGTCAGATAGTATTCCATTACGTGTATATGCAATAATTTATTTATTCATTTTCTACCAATAAATATTCAGGCTGTTTTGATCTTTTTGAATATTATTGAGCTGAACAGGGGTGTACATTGTATTGATTCATTTACGGCTCTTACTTTTTTTCTTTTTTCCTGGATCGTATCATATTTCTAGGGTTGCTTTTTTTTAGGTGAAAAAAATTCATTTGGAATTCAATATTGGTAATGGTAGTAAACTCAGCATACCAGCAACTCTTGAATTGCACACTTTAAATGAGTGAATGACATAGTATGTGAATTATATATCTCTAGGATTAAAAGAATAGACTTGACTCATTGAACACAAATGACATGAAACCTTATAAGCTGTGGGTTTATTTCAAGAACATCATACATTAAGAAAGCAAAAGGCCAAGAAAATATAGGAAAGAAAGAAAAGACAAAAGTGAATATCTAAAAAAAAAACAAACAAAACTAGAATAGACTCAATGAAAGAGGTTGACACAGTGCCTACAACAATGAGCTGAACTATAAGAACAATTGTGAGGCTAGGGCAGGCTGTTTCATTTTGTTGGACATAGAGTTACCAAGAGTTGTAACACTATATAAAGAAGAATGCAACATTACACTTGCAGGAAAACTCATTAACAACCCGAGATATGGAGAGGATACAACTTGCTCAAAGTGAAGAAGACTTGAAGCATTTCTGGATGAGATCAAAGACTAACTCTCGGGATGAATTAAATTGTCAACAGTGGAAAAAAGATCAAAGTCATCAAGGATTTCACTTTGCTTGGATCCACTATTAATACTCATGGAAGCAGTACTTAACCAACGACACATTGGACAAAGGGATAATTGCCAAAATACACAGCACTATACAACAGCTCTATAAGAAAATAATAAGAGGCCAAATTTTAAAATGGGGAAAGGACATGGACAATTCACCAAAAATGAAGCACAAATGAGTAACAAACACAAGAAAAAAAATGCTTACAATCCTGTACCATTAGGGAGATTCAAATTAAAACCACAGTGAGATAATGTTTTACACCCACAATGCTAGCTCAAATAAAAAAAAAAAAAACAGAAAAGCAGCAAAGGCCGGAGAGGAATCTGGACAGATTAGAACTCACATATACTGTTGGTGGGCTTGTAAACACATACAGTCACTGTGAGAAATGGTATGGTAATAGCACATTGGAAATTGTGCTATGAAAAGCACAATTAAAAGCAATTGGAAATTGAAATCCCATATGATCTAGCAATACCACTATTAGGTGTACATTCTAAAGAAACAAGAGACACAACTGGAGAATGTGTGCTTTTCCATGTCTACAGCAACACAGTTCACAATTGCAAGAAATTGGAAGCAGTCCAGAGTCCCGAGAGTGAAAGAATGGATAAGCATCTTTGGTACATGCACACAATGAAATTCTACCCACCCCTGAAAAACAGCAACAAAAGCCTGAACCACAGAATGACATGGAAGGACCTGGAAACCATTAAGGTGAGTGAAGTAAGTCAATCACAAAAAGAAAAGTATTGCATCAGTCCACTACTATAAGAAGAAATACTAATTAAAAAAAACCTTAGAAACCAATTCCTTAACAAAAGAGGAGAAACCTACCTACTGACCAAGAACCATACATCACCTCCTTTTTGCACACTTCACAAGAGCCAACTGGAAAGAGGAGACCTCACATTGTCTGGGGTCACACCCTCACGAAGCGGGAAATGGGAGATGGGCAAACATTGAGGCTGTACAACATCAAAACAAGGCTGGAACAAATCAAACACCTCCTCCCCTGTTCCCTCCCCTCCCCTGGTCCCATAGGAATGGAAGGAAATCTTTGCTAGAAACCAAACTGAGACCAGGTGAGGGGAACATCTACATTTGGGAGGGGATGCTGTTGGCGAGTGTGCTGGGTGATTGAGGAGAAGTAAGCTCACTTTGGGAATGATGCTAAACAGTGACTATAGAGAACCTCAAAGGACAATGGACAAGATTTCATGTTCCTAGGTAGACTCTACGAATCCATTTGTGTCCAACCCTTAATGAGCCATTGCATGGACTAGATAACATGACAACCTCTGTAAATGCCCTTTGCCTTCTAGTTCTTTTCTCTATTTCTTTTTACTTTACTCTTGTTCCACTATCATGTCACTTCATTTGGGTTTCAGCAGTCCTTAGGGGAGGGAACTCCAAATCAGGGGATGCTCAATGGAAAGGGACACAGAACCACCATAGATTTGGTACCTCAATGCTCCCCTTGAAGTGACATGACAGGTTTTGATCTGTTGGGCAGGGATCTGCACTTGGAAAAACTGACCGTGGAAGTTTCCCCCTGGCACCAAGACCCAGACTTGGCTAAACAGACCTCAGTAGAATGGGAGATAAAGCTGTGTAGGACAACTCATAGGGTGCAGCTCGAGGTGGATGTGTCCTGCCATGAACTCCCCATACCAGCAGTGTCTGGAGTATGATGCTTTGTCACTGGAAAAATTGATGAAGTTGTCAGTGCATTTATCTTATACCCGGAGGGCATGATGGAAAATGTACTTTTTTGTTTATGTGGGTTTGGGGCTTACTTGTCTATAGCTTTTTTTCCCTTCTTGCTTATTTATTTGTTTTCTGGTTGGTTTGTTGCTGGTGCCGGGGTAGTCGGTCCTATGAGGGGTTGGTTTTGTCTTAAGATAACAGTCAAAGTAAACCTCAGACCGGCATATTCCATGGGCCAGCAGATGGGTTACTTAATGCCTACTTAACTCCAGACACATTTCAAGAACATGGCCCTGCGAGATACTTGCCTGAATGGAATGATAAGGGTGCCACAGCAAAGTGTGGTGAAGAGAGCAGATGGTGCCCTACTAAACACTCGAATAGTGTCTGTGGCCTTCAAGGCTTGTATTTAAACAAGCAGCCATCTAAATAAGAAGTCAACTAAGTTCACATGGAAGAAACACACAAGTTGATGTGATTCAAAGATGACAATAACAAAATTCAAATATGACAAAGGGGGAAAGCATGAGAGCTTGAAATGTGAATACCCAATTTGTGGAAAACTGTGGAGGACAGTGGGAACTGAAAATTTATTTGCAGAGTATCTAGTCAGATTAAGCTGTTGGCTTAAACATCTGTCAATGTAGACTATGAAAATAATAATAATTTATAG
This sequence comes from Nesogale talazaci, assembly GCA_004026705.1. Taxonomy (NCBI): domain Eukaryota; kingdom Metazoa; phylum Chordata; class Mammalia; order Afrosoricida; family Tenrecidae; genus Nesogale; species Nesogale talazaci. The sequence goes on along the minus strand of PVJH01002339.1, from coordinate 50,989 downwards.
TTTAACAGGGGTCCATGAGGGTGGGACGGTGGGCGATAGAAGGAAAAAAAGATGAGCCAACACCAGGGACTCGACGAGAAAGAAAATATTTTGAAAATGGTGAAGACAACATATGTACAAATGTGTCTGCTATAATAGATTGTTATAATAACTGTAAGAGCCTCTGATAAAATGATTTAATTATTTTTAAAAAACCATCATCCAAGCCACAACAATCGGTCTCTACTTGCCCTGAACAAAAGAGGGAGAAGGAGATTCAGGAAGATGAGCAATTAGAGTTGCTTCTATCAACACTTGCTGACTTCGCCCGGAGATGAGAAAAACGGAATGATCCCAGGCTGCCATTCTAGAACACTGAAATCAAAGACTCCATCGAAGAACACCAGACAGAAGGGGGAAACTGCATCCTAGACTTCAAATTCCCGTGGAATTCAGAATTTCTGGAGCCATGGAGGCTAGATTAACCTGTGAAACTATTATCCCCCTCCCCAATCTTTAATTCATAAGACAAAACTAGCCCTTAAAGTCTTCTGAAAATTGGACAATTATCTAGTTTAACCAGTAAGAATCTCTGCCCAGAGCATGGAGCTCTTTACGGTCCAGCTGCAGGAGATGAAACAGACAGCCACCATGAACATTAAAAAACAAAGCTATAATGAAGTGCACATGAGAACCACATGCTATTTTATCTAACTTTGGCATGCTCACTGTGAGTTTTTCCCAGGCACATGTACCTACCTGCTTTTAGCTTGGATTATACCAGACTTACTGCTTTTCATGTCCACACATTGATCTGACACCCATGGAATCAAACTTCTCGGGTTCAAGATGACATGTTTGCTGTGGATAACTCAAGGTTGAACTCGCATCTACTTAACCGCAAGCGATAGGGTATCATCTTGTCTTCCTCCTCATATTGAGGACTGCCCTGAACGTTCGCCTTTAAATCACATTGGTCTCTCCCACTAGATGGTGCTGAACCAGCGGAGAGAATCGAAAGCCGGCTGCTCTCCTTTCAGATCCCCTCCCTCACCCTGCCGCTCACCTCGCCACTCAGGTGTGTCACTTTCTCAGAAGGATTGTTCAGGAATGGCTAATGATAACACAGTCCCTCTCAAACATCCAGACAGAAACAAGCCTAAGTGGGTAAACAGTTTTAGTGTACTTCCCCCTTTGTCTGTGATTAGCCCAGCAAAAGGTGGTGGGTTTTCGGCGATGGCCTCAAAAACAGACCACCTTTTGAAACAGTTGTGAATGGATTGTTTATTTTGAGTGGAAGCCCCAAATGAGTAAGAGTGGGGTAGAAGAATAGTGTGTGTGTGTGTGTGTGTGTGTGTGTGTGTTGAGAGTTGGACAAATGCCCATTACCCATTGACAGGATGTAATGTAAGATTCAAGGGTCTTGTGTGCAAATCGGCACACAGAGATTAGAAATTGCGTGTCTGTAGAGTCAAAAGGAAATAGAAGTTATTTGCACAAAAGTGAAATATCATAGGGATTGTATAAGAGCTATACGAGTCCCACCAAATATGATTTTAAAAGAAAAAAAAGTGAGATATCTATCACACACAAAGATGAATGTCACAATATGTGACTAGTACATTCCTTTGGAAAAAGTACAAATCTGCCTTGAGAGAAATATGGCCAGAGCGCTCCTTAGATGCAAGGAGGGTGAGGCTTAATGTTTCATACATTGACACATTGTCAGGAGAGACCAATCTCTGGAGAAAGACCTCGTGCTTGGTGAAGGACAGGGGCAGGTAAAAAGAGGGAAGGCCCTTGACAAGATGAATGGACGCAGGGGCTGCCACAACGGGCTGAAGCATGGGAACCATTGGGAGGATGGTGTAGGATAGGCAGTGTACTTTCCTCCTGTGTGTCTAGGGTCCCAGTGAGTTGGAATTACACAGATGACGCCTAACAACAGCAAACACAGCACGTTGAGGTGGGCACTAATTCTTTCCTTCAGATCCAGAACTTCCTGCTGAATGCAAGGAGGGCCCCGCTGGTGATTCCAAACACATCCTGTTAAAACAGAGATCTGCACTTAGTCACTCCTTTGGAGGACAGGATTCTGATCTCTGGCCAGGGAAAAACATGAACTGTGAAGAAAAAAAAACCCATCGGAAGAAAGTAATCTTTGTTTCTACTTTTGCGCTGGAAAAAGTCATGAAGCCTTTGATTGATGCTGATACTTAGGTGTTCCTTTAAGAGCAACTTGGGTGATCTAGTGAACTGAAACTAGCTTGTTGCCTTGCAAACCTACAGAGTTTCAAGCAGGAGGCATTTAATTGAAATTCACGATGTCAAAAAAAAGCCAGAGTTTATTATTTTCCTGTTAGATTTTATTGTCACATCAGCCAAAGCAGAATTTCTCTACTAAGATAATGACTCTCAAATATTTCTTTCTATAAGTGACCAAGACTGACCTCTTGTCTCTCCATTTGCTTACTCCAGAGAGAACAGCCAGGCAGAAGTCTACTTTGTACTGTTTCCTCCAGAAGATTATCTGTGTGCTAGGAAACAGAAGGGGTGCAACCAAGGAGGCCTGTTATTGGAGGCATTAATAGCTTAATGGTCAGAATTATCCTCACCTTCTGTGCAGGAGTCCTGGGTACAGTTCCCAGGGAATGCCCCTTATGCACAACCATCACTTCTCTGCCAGTGGTGGCATAGTCATTGCTATGAAGCTGGGCAAGTGTCAAGTGGAGCCGACAAACTAAGACTAGAAAGAAAGGCCTAGCTATCTACTTCTCAAATCGTCAATGGGTCACCAGTTTCTGTTCAGACGCAGATCATGAGGAAAGCACAGAGTCAACTGACATTCCTTTTTATTGTGCATGGTCTGCCATGAGGCGTGGCAGCTGACATTTATATCTGTGCTCTTCAATTGATCTCACATGTGTTCATTGGCCATGTTGTCACAACAAACCTACCTATCTTCTTTGGCCATGTTGGCACAAGAAACCTACCTATCCCAGTGAGCTACCATCCTCATCACACGCAAGCACAGTTGTGTGTCTGCAGCTGGACACAGGGAGGGAGAAATGCCGGGGACCACATTGGATGTCTTGATGACAGGGAGAGGTTGCCGCGGGCATCCTTTCAGGCCGCTTGCTGTGTTTTAGGAAGGAGATGGAGCAGAGAGGAAAGAAATGGAGGAGGTAGGTAGGGGCAGGCCGAACAGCATGCATAGCAAAGATTTGAGGGCACAAAGAGTTGTCTGAGCACATGTTCACCAATGGCTATGCCAGGAAATCACTGTGGAGGCATCCAAGCTGCAGCTCAGTGGGTCAGTCCTGGGTGGCTGGGCTGTAAGAGCTCTAACTGCCAGCTCTAGCTCCCACAAAGAGACGACTTTTTCTGAGGATCAAGACAGCAGCACAGCTGGCTGTGGTCACTGGTCCCCACTCTTAAACCGAGGTCTGCTCAGCATCTTCAACTGTGGCAACTGTGGGAGCCATTCCCCATGGACAGGAGGCTTTGGTGAGGCAAGGGTGAGACTCAAAAGTTAATAGACTTCTATAGTCAACCAATCACCATCCAGCCAATTGTGCCTCCATGTGGGACAAACCAGGACTGCTCTCCCCTGGGGGGGTCAACGCTGAGTTTGTCAGAAGCAAGTCACCAGGTGTTTCTCTGGGGTGTTTCAGGCTGGACTTTCAGTGAGTGGGCAAAGCACAATAGCAATAGGAAAATCACCTTAAACCAGGGGTGCTCACACGTTTTTAGCATGTGAACACTTATAATATGATCAAGTGAAAATGATCTACCAACTACAAAAATGCAAAGCATATTTATTTCTATTTACTACATTTGTTCATAGATGCACTGAGAATTCTTTATATGTACAAGGTATGTTTATGTACCTTGCATAATCACATAAGTCCATATTGCACTACACAGCACAGTTAACGATGTTCATTTATTGTCATTGCCTGAGTTGACTCTGATGACCTGCACTGCATGGAATGAGCCAGGATGCATAGTCCAGACAGTAGCTGCTGACATTCAACCTCAAGCACACTTCCAAATTATCATCACACACGATGGACTTAATGATCTTTGTGTGTGAAAAGGCTGACTCACATAAATAAGTAGAGCTGAAGAATGCAATGAAGGAGGTAGCACATTTTCTCATGTTCGGGTACTTTCCCTGTGCAAGCAATTTCCAGAACTGTTCATGTGCTCTGAATTTCAGCTGAATGTCAGCTTGTAGTGTCAAAATCTCCCATTCTGTATGAAAGCAATACATTTTTGTTTCTTAGTTGGTCCAGCACCCCCACGTATTTTGATACCCTTTCTTATGTTTAAGAGAAAAAAAACAAGCTCTATAAATTGGCAATAACTTAGCTTGTCACTTTTGCTGCACTTAGTGTAGGTGTTTGCACATGCATTTGGCATCTAAGATTGCATCTGATTGGTTGCACTGTATATCAATTAAGTGATGGGATTGATGATAGGCTTACGACTATTTTTTTAATGCCTTGCAATCTACCCACACTACATTTGTATAGACTTGTAGATCACAATCAATGAGTTGAGAATCCCTGCCATTTAGGACAAGAAACATGTATTTCCTTGTCTCTGTGGGTCAGGAAACTGGGAGTGACTTAGCTTAAAGTTTGTCATGAGATCTGGAGATGTTTGCCGGGACAGCATCCTCTAAAGGCATGACTGAACATTAGGGATTGAATGATGTCTCCTCAAATACAACATCCATGTGTTAACACCTGCACCTTATTTGGAAGAGGGGCTTTTTTTTTCACTATCAGTTAATGAAGTCATATTGGAAGGGGTGGATCCTAATCCCTTCTGAGCAGTGTCTCATAAAAGGAGATAACAGATGCAGACAACAGGAAGACTCCTTGTGAAGAGACAGCTACTTGTTGAGAAATGTCAGGAAATGCCTGGGGCCTCCAGGAGCTGCAAGAGACAAAGAAGGTTCTTCTTCGAAGGGGGGCAGGCCTTGCTGATGCCCTGAATTTCAGCTTCCAGCTTCCAGAATTTCCAGACAACACATTTTTGTTCTGTAAAGTCAGCCTTCTTGTGGTATCTTGTTGCAGCAGTCCTTGCAAAGGAAGACCTCAGGATTGTAGGATCCTTTCCCACAGTTCTGGAATGTTCCCACCGACTATGTGCAGGAGAGCTCAATTCCTTGTGAACCCTCTCCATAGGGTTGCTTACATGACATGGTTGCTGACTTTGAGAGTAATATAAGAGGGAAAAAGAGTGTGAAGGAGGAGGGGGGAGAAAAGGGAGGGAGCAGACACACACACACACACACACGCAGAATGAGAGGAGAGAGAGAGAGAGAGAGAGAGAGAGAGAGAGAGAGAAAGAGAGAGAGAGAGAGAGAGAGAGAGACAGAGATCACACCTGGTCTCATCTCCATCACTTCTAGTTCTTTTAGCTTGAAATGAAGCATTAAATCCCATCCACACAGAAGGGTAAGAAAACCAAGCCTTATCTCTTGAAGAAAGAACTATCCTTCATGCATGGAATCCAAGATAGACAAACCCTTCAGAAACAGTAACAGGGTAATGATTCCCTCAGGGTATGGGAAGAGGGGTGGGGGGGGGGAAGGAGGAACTGATAACAATGATGATTGTATACTCCCACTCCAGGAGAACGTATAACAGAAATGTAGGTGAAAAGGTACATGGAATGGTCTAAGATACAGCAAAATAGGGGGAATTATATATAATCATAAGTTTCCTGGGTGCAGGGTGGAGGAGAGAGGGAATAAAGGGGGGCTGAGTTCAAGAAGAAAGAAAATGTTTTGAAGCTGATAGTGGCAGCAATAGCACAATTATGCTTGGTCTAATTGAATTATGTATTGCTATAATATCTGTGAGAGCTCCCAATGAAATGATCTTTTAAAAAAATTCACTCCCCCAAAAGTCAGATAGCTTTCAGAGGATGGTTGTGATTATTTTTGTTAAGTGTTGTCTAGTCAATTATTACTTATAGTGACCCCGTATGAAACAGAAAAAAGCACAATTGATAGGTGTGAGTCCCTTGTTGGAGCCACTGTTGTCAATCGATCTCACTGAGGGTCTTCTACTTTACGAAGCTTGATGCCCTTTCCCAGAGCTACTTTCTCCTGACAACATATCCAAAGTATGGAGGATGAAGTCTTGTCATTTTTGCTTCTAAAGAACATTCTGGCTCTACTTCCTCCAAGACAAAGGAGGAAGTTCTTCTTGAGTCTATCGGACTTTCAGTTTTCTTTTCTAAGACCATAATTCAAGCGCATCCTTTCTTCTATGGTCTTTCTTCTGTAGTGTCCACTTTCACATGCATATGAGGTGACTGAAGGTATCATGGCTTGGGTCAGGTGTACCTTAGTCCTCAAAGAGGACTAAAGAGATCTTGTACAGCAGATTTACCCTGTGTATTATATCATTTGATTCCCTGACTGCTGCTTCCATGAGCATTGATTGTGAATCAAAGTAAGATGAAATTGTCAAATACAACTTTAATCTTTTTTTTAATTTATCATGATGTTGCTTATCGGTCTAGTCGTGAGGATTTTTGCTTTCTTTATTTTGAATTATAATCCATATTGAGGGCTGCAGTTCTCGATCTTCATCAGCAAGTGCTTCAAGTCCTCCCCATTCCAGCAGCAAGATTGTGTTACCTCCATGTTGACAGCCTTCCTCCAATCCTATTGTGGCCATTCTCTTCAATTAGTCTAGATTCTCGGATTATTTGCTCCTCAATAAAATCAAACAAGCATCGTGAAAGGACACAATTCTGATGCACACCTCTCTTGCTTTTAAAACATGCAATATTCCCATATTCTGTTTGCATGACTGCCTTTGGGTCTATGTACAGGTTCTACAGGGACTGATCTTTCCTGATAACATCCTGTTAATATCTCTGTCTCGATATGTGCCTAAGGAACATCCTGGGTGTCATTTTTCCAAGACAGATTTGCGTGTTCTGTTGGCAGTCCATAATACTTTCAATATTCTTCACCAGTATCAATCTACCAATTTTTTTTGCAGCCTTATTTATTCAATGCTCAACATTCACATGTATTTGAGGCTGTTGGAAATGCCATGTCTTGGTACATATTATTGTTCAAAGTAGCTATGTTGTTATGTGCCTTCAAATCAGGTTCCATTTCCTGACTACAGGTTTAACAGAACTCTGCACCATCCCTACAACCATTGCTGTTCTCTCTCTCTCTCTCTCTCTCTCTCTCTCTCTCTCTCTCTCTCTCATTGAGGTCTTTCTCTTTATTGATGATCCTCTACTTTACCAACCAGATTTCCCCAATGTTCTTCTCAGGGACTGGTCCTTACAGATAACATGTTTAAAATATGTGAGACAAAGCCACACTGTCTTCCCTTCTAAGGAGCATTGTGATTGTACTTCTTCCGAGACAGATTTATTAGTTATTTTGGAAGTCCATTGTATAATCAGTACTCTTTTATCAATACCAGAGTTCAAGTGCAGTGATTTTGTGGTCTTCCGTACTCGATGTCCAGTGTTCGCCGGCATAAAAGTTGATTGAAAATACTTTATCATGAGTCAGCTGCTCATTAGGCCACAAAGATATGTCAGTGTTTTCAACACTTTAATGAAGTTTTTTTCAATAGGTAACCCAGTGCTATATTTTTTTAACCGCTGCTTCCGTGGGCCTTGATTGTGGATTCAAGTAAAATGAAATACTTGTGAGCTTTGGTCTTTGCTTCATTTATCATGATGTTGTTTATTGGTCCAGTTCTGAGCACTTTTTTACATGTTTAGATGTAATCCATCGTTTCTGATCTTTATGAGTAACTGCTGAAATTTCTCCTTTATTTCAACAAATCAGGCACGCCATTTGCATCTTGCATATTGTCACTCTGTCTTCCTCCAATCCAAACACTGTGTTCTTCACATAGGCTACTTTCTCAAATTATTCACTCAGCATACAAATCGAATACGTTTGGTCAAAAGATAAAACACTGGCATATAGTAGTGTGCCCTCATATTCTCTGAATGATTTGATCTCTGTAGAGATTGCCCATGATGCAAGAAAGTGTTCTGGGGTTCCTATTCTTTGCAATGTTGTCCATAATTTGTTATGCTCCACAGATTTAAATACATGTGTATATTGAATAAAAAACAGGTAAGAATTTGGTGTTTTCTGCTTTTCTTATAGATAGATTTCTGACATGATCCATCTGATATCAGCAATGATTTCCCTTGCTCCAGATCCTCTTCTGAATCCAATCTGAATTTCTTGCAGCTTCCTGTCAATGTACTGCTGCAATTGTTTTTCAATTGTCTTCAGCAAAACTTTACCTGTGTGTAATATTTCTCAAGTTATTAGATAATTTCTGCATTCTGCTTGGATCTTCTTTCTTTTGACTAGACACCAATATGATCCCCCTTCTCTTTTTGGCAGGATATTTGTCCTCCAAATTTCTTTGCATGGAGGAGTGAGTACCTTCAGCATTGCATTCATTTGTTGAAATATTTCAATTGATAATCCATTAATCATGAAGTCTTGTTTTAGCCAAAACTTTTAGTGTAGTTTGTAGTGTAGTTTTTCTTTTAGTATCATTTTTCTTGATCATATCTTTGAAATAAATGACCATCAACCAATTCTTTTTTGGTACAATTACTGTGTATTCTTCCCTTTATCTTTTGATACTTTTTGCATTGTTCAGCATTTTGATGATGGAATTCTTTAGTATTGTCGCTCAGTGTTTGAATATTTTCTGTGATAAAAACATTTTATTAAGGGCTCTTACAGTTCTTATAACAATCCATGCAACAATTGTAGCAATCACATTTGTATATATGTTGCCATCATTTTCAAAGAATTTCTTTTTTTCAAGCCCATGGTATCAGCTCCTCTTTTTTCCATCCTTCCCCAACCCTCCTGAGTCCTTGGTAAATTAAAAATAATTGCTTTTTTTCATGTCTTGCACTGTCCACTGTCTCCCTTCATCCACATTTCTGTTGATCATCCCCCTGAGAGGCTATACATTGATCACTGTGATTGGGTTCCCCTTTCTTCCCCTTCTCCCCACATCTTCCCCCTACCCTCTTGGTATTGCTACCATTACTGTTCTTGAGGGGCTTATCTGTCCTGAACTCCCTATGTAGAGAACTCTCATGTGTAACAATGTATAAACTCTTGTTTAGCCGGATTTGCAAGGTAGAACTGACTCATGATGGTAGGTGGTGCCTGGCGGGAGGTGGGGGGGCGGGAGGAAGCATTAAATAAGTATGAGAATGTTGTGTGTTTTGTTGGTGCTTCGCTACACCCTGCCTGACTTGTTCCTTTCTTGTGATCCTTCTGTAAGGGGAGGGATATCCAATTGTCTACAGATGGACCTTCAGTCTCCTCTTGACGCTTCTCTTCATTCACATCAATATGATTGTTTGTTTTGGATCTTCTGATGCCTGTCCGCCTCAACACCTCGTGATCACACAGGGTGATCTGCTTCTTGCATGTGGTCTTGCTTCCCTGCTAGATGGCTGCTTGTTTAACTTCAAGTCTTTAAGACCCTAGATATGATATTGTCTAATAGCTTGGCACCTTCAGTTTTCTTCACCACATTTGCTTATGTTCCCATATGTCTTCAGCTATTAGGTTGAAAAGGTGAGTATCACAGAATAACAGTTTATTAGAACAAAGTGTTCTTGAATTCAGGGATTCCTTGAGTAGAGACCCAATGCCCATCTGTTACCTTCATATTTAACTTTTAAATGTATTTACATAAACCTATATCCCTATCATTATATATTGATATATTTACATAAATATGTCTATATTTATAACTATAAATATCTTTTGCCTCCTAATTCTATCCTTTATTTCCTTTTACTTTTCTTCTATACCACTATCATGTTCAAACTTCATTTGGCTTTCCATTATTTCTCTTGGCTACAATACACTTGATCAGACCCACCAGAAATTCTATGCCCTTCTCACCATTAATTTTATTTATTTTGTTGTTCCTTTTCCCCACTCCCTTTCCCCTGCCTTTTCCTCTCCTATGTTCCCCTGAACCATCAGTCCTGTTGTTTTCACCTTGGGATTGTTTATCTTGCCTATCTTATATAGATAGACATGTGCTTGACTATTTTCTTAAACTTCTTCAGTTTGAGCAATTTTGGTTTTCCAGCTCCAAATCTTTGCACATTTCATTATAACACTCTACTTTGTCTTTTTAAGCTGTCTTTTGAAATATGTTCAAATCTGTCATTCTGTTTTCCACTTTCTTTTCTTTTGCCTTCACTTATTTTATATTTAAATTTTTATTTTAACAGTTTTATTGACATATGTTTCACATGCCATCGAATTCAGTGGTTTAAAGTTATTTGAAGTAGTTGTGCAGTCATCAGCACAATCAGTTTCAGGCCATTCTCTTCATTTTTTTTTTGCACATTATTATTAGTTTCCTATTCCTCAACTTCCCCTGCCATAGCCCTAAGAAACTATTGACCTAGTTACTTTATCTATAGATTTACCTATCCTGGATTTTTAAATAGAGAAAATCCTATTAAGAAACATCCACCTCAGGGCTGAGCCCCAGTGGTGTAGTGGTTATGTGCGGGACTGCAGCCCACAAGCTTGGTGGTTCAAATGCAGCAGCAGCTCTCCAGGAGCAAGGCTGGACTTTCTACTCCCACCAG